>BPLR01008170.1:0-15184 GCA_021605095.1 Caerostris extrusa | reverse complement strand
CCCCAGAAGCCTCGGTACACAATTCCCTTCAGAAGCCTCGAATATGTAATCAGACATTTACCCATTGGGAACAACTTCAGTTTTGAGAAAATTTCTATTTAAACAGGTTGCTTTATCAAACAAAACGTACTTTTTACATGTATTCAAAGCTATTGAATTTTTTCTGAATATTTTATTTGCAAACCTGCTAATAATGTAAAAAATTTATATTGTGCATAATATAGTCACTTAGCCAGCGCGGCATCTCAATGCATTTTGATTGTCAGTTTGCTTTCATGGCTGTAACGAAAACATCTTTGCTAGTGTGTTAATATAATTACATTTTGGTATCTGTTTACAAAATGATTCCATGCATTTGCATATTTGCTTTCCTCATAATGTAATAAAATGCTTTTTTGCTAGTGTGTTAATACAAAATACACGGAATCATACTGATACCATGTATTTTGTATATTTATAAAATAAAAATATTGAAAAATTTATTAATATTTCATTATGTATATTGTGCATATATCTTAAAATAAAAATTTTAAAAGCTAAAATAAAAATAAAAAAAGGAATTAAGATTAAAAGAAATTTGAAACAAAAGTACATGTAAAGTAACATACAAAATATTTAGAAATGTAGGTCGACTGGTTCGCCGGGCAGATGGCGCCATCAGTCAAGTTGGTCACAGCATCAGTTAAGTTGGTCACAATATTGAAAAAACCCAGCCAAAGTTAGTAGAAAAATACATTTTTATTACATTAATTAATTTTTAAAGTCCAACTAGTACTATAAGTACTTAAAATTAGTCGTGTGAACAGAGCAGTAACGAATTTACTATTGTATTAAGAATTTAAAAGTTAAAGATGAAAACTTTAAAGATTAAAGTTAACAATTAAATCAAAACAAATTATTGTTTCAAAAGTTAAGAATTAAGCGATAAAAACATGATAGTTAAAAAAAGATTTAAAATAATTCAGCCAGAAAGCAGTTAATTAAACTATTGAGTTAAGCTTTTTAAAAGTAAACAAACAATTAGGGAATTAAATATTATTAAAAAGAAAATGATCCATTAAAATGAAAACAAAATTATATTTAAAATTAATATTTAAAAGTCAGATAGCCATATTCTAAATTAAGGTGCATCGTAGCAAAATAATTAAAATTTAAATGCCAAAAAATGCAGCTCAGATTCGCTTGAAATGATCATAGCGACTAGATAACAGCCACAGCGGTAGAATCAACCGTTGCAGAATAAATTCCACAACGTTTCTTCGATGCTGGGAAGATTTCCAGTGCGTATCATAGAAAGCTCTGGGTCTTTTGGAGCTGGCCACACCTGGATGGTATACAGGTATCTGTCTGATCGTTTAATTTCGGATTTGAGGGCATTTGGAGTGGTAAGATTTAGAAATTTTGAAAATGTAATCCGTAATAGGATCGAGATAGATTTCTCTGTGGAGTTGCTTCCTTTTAACAAACCACGGAGCATTAACTATCATAGCTATCTGTTTTATTTTGAAACACTTGCAGCTTTTTGAGATTTGCAGGTCGAGGAGAACGCCCAAATAGGACATCTTATAGGAGAATTGTTGGAAGGATTGATTTGTAAGAGCAAAACTTTGTGTATGATAGCTAGCCTGCTCTTACGAGGAAATTAGGCTTTTTTAGGTTAACTAGCAGCAGTTGCTTTAGTAACTACTTTGGTAAAGTGGGTATTAAAAGATAATTTTGAGTCAAAAAATAACCCCAGGTAATTGTACTCAATAACCCAGGGGACTGGTTGTGCCGAAAATGGTGACATTCCAAAGATAACCAAGGTTCTTTTTACGTGCTTGGTATGTCTTGGGTATGTCGTTCACAGAAGATTAGAAACAATCTGGGACCGAGCAGTGAGCCCTGTGGAACCCGCTCCTGATTGGATGATCGCTAGAAATGATCCCTCCCCCTCGCACTCTGAAATTACGCAAAGTGAGATACGAGTGTATAATTTTAATAAACTGGGGCGAAAAATCAAGTCGAATGAGGCTTGAGTAGTAAGCCATTATGCCAAATTTTGTCAAAGGCTTTGGCTACGTCAGAAATAATATTCCCGTAGATTTACGATTGATAAAGCCATCATGGATCAGCTCATTAACACGTACTGAGTTGAGTTCTGAGTGCTCAGGAATGTAATATGTAATTCTGAGTGTTGAGGCGTTTAAGAATCGAATATTCAGGAATATTTTACTCACTCCACTGAGTAGTGAGATTGGACGATAATTTTGAAACTCTCAAAAAAAAAAAAAAAAAAAAGTTAATCAGATAAGCGATTAATAAAATATAAGTATATGGTAAAGATTTTTAACATACTATTACTAATGCGATCAATCCCAGGAGACTTAGGGCAACGAGCAACGGGCGTACCGGTTTACGGTTCCAAGGTGGCTTTAAGAGCCACAATACCTCCACATCTTAATTTAGTTAAAACATTTGCATAAAATGGGGTTGCTTAAAATTAAAGAGTAATAATGAAAATGAAAATCAAGGGGTTTAAGTTAAGAAAAACATCTCCTGCTTGCTAACAATTAAAGCAGGAGATCAAAAAAACTAAGCTATCGGTACAATTAGGGGTCCGTTGACGATGCCCAAAAATAAAAGATTAGAGTTTAACAATGTTAAAAAGAAATAAAATAAAATAAAAATTAAAAGATTAAAAACAAAATTGCAAAAGGATGACACAAAAATATAAAGAAGGGTGACATACAAGTTGCAAACGCAACTTGTTTACATGTCTGGGTTTATAGGCACTCAATAGATGGCGCCATCAGTATAACAAAAATGTTTTTTTTTTTTTTTTTTTTTTTGTATAAATAGAGAATAAAAAGATTTAAAAAATTTCGCGAATAGCGAGCAGCTAAAACTTAGAATTGAAAAGCTTAGAATTTACAGTTAAAAGAAAAGATTTAAAACAAAGTTAAGGATTTACAGCAAAATGTAAAGCAATGTACAAAGGTTATTGACAATTAAGTAAAATAATCAAACTGTTAAGAATATTAAGTGAAATTATTAAAAAATAAGCAAACAATTAAATAATAAAAGTAATTAAGAAAAGTGAACCATTAAAAATTTACAATTAAAAATTTAAAATTACAGCTAAAAGAGTCAGATAGCCATGCTTTGATTTTAGGTTGCACATCGTAGCAAAAAAGTTTGAAATTTAAAAGCCAAAAATTAGCAGCTCAGATTCGCTTGAAGTGATAGAATGTGACTAGACAACAGCCACAGCGGTAGAATCGGCGGTTGTAGGATAAAATCCACAACGCCTTTTCAATGCCGGGAAAGATTCCCATTGCTGATCATAGATTGCTCTGGGTCTCTTCCTGGAGCTAGCCACACCTGGATGGTATACAGGTATTTGTCTGATCGCTTCGTTTCGGATCTGAGGGCATTTAGAATGAAAAGATTTCGAAATTTTGAAAATATAGTCCATAATGGGTTCTATATTCAGATCTCTGTGGAGTTGCTTCTTTCTAACAAACCACGGGGCTTTAACTATCATAGCTATCTGTTTATTTTGAAATACTTGGAGCTTCTTGAGATTTGCGATTGAGGAGGACGCCCAAATAGGACATCCGTACAAGAGAATTGGTCGAAGGATAGACTTATAGAGCAAAACCTTGTGTCTGATCACTAGCCTGCTCTTGCGAGAAATTAGGCTTTTAAGCTTCATGCTTGCAGCAGTTGCTTTTTACAACTACTTTGGCAAAATGGGTCTGATAGGTTAATTTAGAGTCAAAAATTAACCCCAGGTACTTGTACTCAGTAACCCAGGGGACTGGCTGGCCAAAAGAGTGACATTTAAAAGTGAACCATTTTTCCTTTTACGTGTAAACAGGAGGCACGCACTTTTAGAAGGATTAACTTTGATCTTCCAGGTGGTCAACCAACTTTCCAAGCGAAAATATAACTATTGAGCAAAGCAACGACGGAGTTTGGTGTCTTGTGCTGTGCAATAATTGCTGTGTCATCTGCGAACATAGCCAGTTTACAGAATTCTGGCTTAGGTATGTCGTTTACAGAGATTAGAAACAATCTGGGACCGAGCAGTGAGCCCTGTGGAACCCCGCTCCTGATTGGATGATCGCTGGAAATGATCCCTCCCACTCGCACTCTGAAATTACGCAAAGTGAGATACGAGTGAATAATTTTAATAAACTGGGGCGAAAATTCAAGTCGCATGAGCTTGAGTAATAAGCCATTATGCCAAATTTTATCAAAGGCTTTGGCTACGTCCAGAAATAATAATCCCGTAGATTTACGATTGATAAAGCCATCATGGATCAGCTCGTTAACACGAAAGAGCTGGTGAGAAGTACTGAGTTGGGTTCTGAACCCGAATTGCTCAGGTAAAAGTAAATTACGATCTGTGCAGTGCTGATCCAGGCGTTTAAGAATCGAATATTCGAATATTTTTCACTCACTCCACTGAGTAGTGAGATTGGACGGTAATTTTGGGGGTAGGCCCTATTACTATTAGGTTTTGGAATAGAATGACTACGGCAGTTTTCCAGCTCTGTGGGAAGTAACACTTATCAATTAGAAAATTAATTAGATAAGTGATTAGTAGCATATGTATAAGGTAAAGATTTTAACATTCGATTGCTAATGCGATCAATCCCAGGAGACTATTGGGTTTAATTTTCCTAATAAATTCACAGACTTCAGCTGAGCTGACCTGACTAATATCATATACATGTGGTTGTTGTAGGAAGTCTGCTACTGTGATGTTAGTGGGTCTGAAGAGAATAGGATCTTCGACGTCGTGATTCGTTTCAAACTGAAGTTGTAGGCTATCAGCTAAAAGCTCGGCTTTCTCCTCAGGCGCATAAGCAAAGATCCATTGGAGCGTATTAGCGGTGGGATGTTGGTAAATGGTTTGCGCAACAAAGACGTTCGTCTAAATAGTGTTGTTTGAGGCGTCATGGCCTCTCATGGAATGTTTCCATCGTTGCTGAGAGAAATTCTTGATCATCATCCTAACTATAGCTACTTGTCTATAATAATCGGATCTAGCGTTGGGATCTCTTGATCTTTGCCCGAACCGACGTAGGCTATTTCTATATTTGATTGCACTTTTTAAAATGGGGGATGGAAACTACTGGGGATATGCGGCAAGAAGGGATCACATTATTTCAAATATGCCTTTTTTCAGTGTCTTTACTATCCGAAAAGAAATCAAATGATTATCCCTTAAATTTCCTTTTTTTTTTGTGTTAAGAATAAAATTTGTACCGAAGAATAAAAGACATGTCAGGAAAATGTACAATATTATTCATGACAAAAGTTCTTAACTGAAAAAAAAAAAATTAAGTATTCAAATTTATTCTCACTCAATTTTTTTTTTTTTTTTTCTAAAAAAAAAATATATAGGTTGATGATGTTTTATGTTTTCTTCCAAATCGGAAAGATAGAAAAGATTTCTTAGCATAAGTTTTTTTTTAAATTTAAATGTTTATCCACAAAGTCGATGAATTTCAAAACGAGAAATATATCTGTACACGAAGCGTACCTCTGCTCTGAATCAAAGCTATAAGAAAAATATGATAGAATAAGCTGTAAGGCTTACGATTAAAATAAAAAGGGGGAAAAGAAAAAACTTGATTAAAAAAACGCTTTCATACTATACAGTGCTTCAAAAGACAAAGCAGGAAATTTTTTTACTCTTTTAAAAAAAAACATTGTAAAATTTATAATTTTGTAAAATGTATTTCTATTTATATCACAGTGATTTGAAAAAAAAAAAAAAAAAATCATTTAATGCAATTTTTGAATATTTTTTAATTTGCTATTAAATTTACATTATGCAAAAATGTGCATTACAATACAGCAGCCTACTGAGTAATTTACCCTTACAGATTCTATTAATGTAGAGGATTAATATAGACTAATTTGTAAAATGGCCATGAATTATTTTGTTTAAAACACTGACAAATATTTTATTTTAGACAGAATCCTTCAAACGCTATATTTCGTTAATTTCCATTGCTCTTTGATGAATGCTGTAAGAAATGTTTTGCCAACTGCCATACCATCTTGAATATACCGGTTCTCGTTAGATCACCGAAGTCAAGCATCATTGGGCGCCGTCAGTACTTGGGTGGGTGACCACCTGGGAACACCGCGTGCCGTTGGCATTCACAAATTTGGGACCTGAATGTCCGAGTGTCTAGCGCTCTGGCGCTTGGTGCCACAGGTTTCGGGTTCGAATCCCGGTGGTGCCATGGATGTTTGTAGTGGTTCAGAATCCACTTTAAGCCGTGGAGGTCCCTGTCTCCCATGACTGTAAGAGCGTCACGGAGCCAAAGTCAGACTTCTACCTATGGGGTGCTCCATCACAACAGAAGCTGCTTCCTTCCCCTTCAATCATGAGCACATATGGGCTCGTGGGCTTGGCCAGCCAAGTGGGATAAGAAACAACAAACAAAAATGTTTTACGCAATTAATGTGTAAATTTTATTTGTAAATATAAAAGAAATTGATTTAATAAGAAAAAGGATTTTTCTATTTTAAATAAAAACTAAACTAATACTTTTCCTCACTGTATATTTTTTAGTGAAAAAAATATTTTTTAAATTTAAAAAAATTTTTTTTTTCCTGAGTTTGATAATTAGTGGTTGTATACTCAAAAAAAAAAAGAGAATAGAGTGAGCATGGACACAAATATGATCCAGTGCTACAATGAACACTTATTTTGATAAATGAGGCATTCCCACTTTCTATCAGTTGAATAAAATTCTGTATTTATGAAGCAATAGCATAATATAAAAAATAACACAGAATAAGCATAAAAAACACAATAGACATAGATCAAACAAAAATGTTAAAAAATTGAGATTTAAAAAAAAAATAATTATAAATTTAAATGTCAGTGCAAATTATGTATAGAAATAGCATCAAATGAAATTTAACAAAAAATAAATAAATATATAAACCAAAATAAGGAAGAAAAATGTGCTAAACGGAAAAAGCTAATCTTAATAAATTCTTCAAAGAACTATTATTTAAAGCGGAAACCACATAATAACCACTCGGATATTTTACGGTCACACAACTACGTCATCTAAAGAATTTTTTTGTGCGGACGCATCTAACCGAAGCACACATCAACAGCCAAACTTAGCTCATTTGGTTCGTAGGTTAGTAAGCAGTCGCCAAATGTAACAACATCGCCATCGCCTATCGTTGTTGGCGTTGACTGTAGTAAAGATAGAGTTCGCCAGCCCCGACCTGTCCCAAAGGTGGAAATCTCCCTCATAATTAATTAAACAAAAAGTTATGTTAGTTATATTTAGTTATAATCCTTGAAAACCAGCTCTAACCATATACTCATTAGTACTATATGTTGTATTTTTGGCGATTGTTAATTTGGCGGCAAAACGGTATTTGGGGGGGGACTTGTTATGGATATATCCCCTTAATTAATTCAAAATTGCATACTAAGTATACCAAATATTGCTGAAGTGCGAAAACAAAATAAGAAAAGAGCAGCAAGCGAGGTTGTACTATGTGATTAACAAAAAGTAGGAGGAGTTAAGAAGTGGGCAGGACATGAAGAGGCCTCCTATTAGTCGACACTGGAGATGTGAATGCGTGCGCATTTAGTCGTCGTCAAGCACGTGTGCTCGTCAGAAGTTGGAAACCACAAAATTGGATCTTTTATCTGATTTTTATAGGCCAGTATTTTAAAGTTTCTGCATGGTATTCATTTTTATATTAATTTGTGATAAATTATTAGTGGTTTAAAACGGCAGTTTTTTTTTCAAATGGACAGGAAAAGTTCATTTCTCCCCGGAATATTTTTGCCAGTATATTATCTATGGGGCCTGATGGCCGAGTGATTAGCGCTCGGTGCCACAGGCTTCGGGTTCGAGTCCTGGTGGTGCCATGGATATTTGTTGTGGTTCGGAATCCTTTTTAAACTGTATGTCCACTCTAACATGGCTGTAGAGTGTTGGGCTTATAGCTGACAACCCTACCCTGTAAAAAGAAAACATATCATGTCTCGAAATCTGCCAGTAGGTAGATGGGCCTTGGCCCACCATAGCGCTGTTGTGCCACTGAAGAAGATATTATCTATAATATTTGGCTAACAAAAAACTGTGGAATAAAATCTTTCCCATATTTCGCCGTTTTAGAGATAATGGGAGTTTTATATTGTATTTCTTTTGTATTCTGAAGCGAGAGAGTTACATTTTTTTTTTTTTTTTCTGGAGTGCAGGATAACAAAAATTTGATGAAAAATAATTTTTTTTAAGAAATTCTATTCGAAAACAAATGGGCAATCTCTGTAAAAAATTAATAATAGTACTAATATTTCTTCTATTCTTGTAATGAATGAGATTATTACAAAAATAGAAGAAAGATTTTTGTTAAAAAGTAATAATTGGTTAAATGCAACCTTTTGATTTGTTACAAATGAAATTTATCCTTTCCAAGCTGTCCTTGGACCACCTTTACAGATAATTCTGATCTGAACAAATAATTTAGGAGAAAAGTCCTATTTCTGGGTTGTCCTTTGTAACACAAATTTTTGGAGAGTTATTATTTCAGTGCTTACAATTTTTACCCTTATATCAAGTGGTTACGATACTTGCACTGATACACATAAAAACTATATGCAAAAACTGATTAAAAATTATATGTGATATGTAATGCCTCTTCAATTGCATAAATTGTCAATGCATGGAACGAAAATAATTCCCTCCGCATTGCTACCCATTGAAAAAATATCCGGAGAGATTCAAAACTTGAAGGATTTTAAGGACCAAATGTTTAAGGATCAAATGTTTAAAAATTTTAAATATATTTTTTCAGAAAGCGTACGAAAGAAATATGTATTGACAATAATTTAATAATTAAATTAGTAAATAATTAATTTAGTTTTTTAAGTAATTGATTGAATCATTTAATTTCTGATCTACTTATAACAAGCCTGAAGCAACTTCTTGAAAGTAATTTCATTTGATCCGAGATTTCGAGATAATAATATCATACATACATAATTTTTAATCAGTTTTTTGGGAGCATATTGTTTTTATATGCAGTAGTGCAAATGAACCGAAATCAGAAATGTCGGAATTCGTTTTCTGACAATTGATTGTGCATTTCTTTTCAGACGATATTTTTAATTGCTTTCTAATTTGGTTATCGAGATTTGTATTCTTAAATTTTGTTTTTTAGTTAAAATGAGTTATTGTTATTAGAAATAAAGTTTTTTTTTTTTTCGTAATTAATATAATATATAAATAAATAAAACTTATTGTCAGTATTCCAAGTTATTTATTTCCTTATGAAAGCTTTTAAAAATTCTATGTTGCACTTTATCTTTTATTTATAAGATGCCAAAATATATTTTTAAACGAATAGTTTAGTTTGCGAAATAAATTTTTGTATCAAAAATTACTACAAAACACGGGATCTGAACGATCATTTCAGTAACATTAATATATCACAGATTAATATACATTCTCATTAATATTATATTTTTCAGCACTTAATAATCATGCTGCCGTTTATTAAATATATTTTTATATACATGTTAAATTTTTCTAAAAAGTAAAAGAAATATACATTTGAGGAACAAAAAGTCTAATAAAAACATAATGCTAACTAGGTACTTGACTGAGAAACGGGATGTAGAGTAAAATAAACAAGCAACTGTTGTTCTGATAGTTTCGAAACTGTTAACTTTAAATTTCTCATCGCCACAAACCTTAGGGAAACAATTGTTTTAAGACGAATGGATCAATAGCTAATTTTTCGCTGGCAATCTGAATGTATTCTGCCCCACTGCGAGTTGCAAAACGAATGAATTCTTCCAGTTGGGGAAGATAGAGAAGGAGTGAATCATAAGTGTTCGGAAAATAATTTTAAATGTATATTTTTCGGATAATTTCGAATAGGTTGTAGTTGAATGTCATTGCGTAAAAAGTATGATTGGAGATGCTGTGGCGAATCTGAGGACCTGAGAATATCGAACAGTCTGTGACATGGAAGAGACTGAGGTGAGAAGAATTAGGGATTTCTAATGTTTGAGTGAGGAAAGAAAGTGGCTGCGTAGAACACTAGAAGAGTGTTGTCGGGGGAAATATCGTAATAATAGTGAAACTTAAAAAAAAAAAAGAAAAAGTAGCGAGCCTTGTGGGGGAGAGTCGACGGTTTAGGAAGGAAGGAAAGAGAGCGAGAGGGGCGAGTTGAAAGTAAAAGCGCAATTGCAGGCGCGGCAGTAACCGGGCGACGTCAAAAGCTCCCGTTTTCGAGCGAACTGCTTCGGTAGACGGAGTGATAGGGACGACATTTATTTTTCCATTTGTGGGCAAAGGCAAAGTCTTTTCCCGTGGCAACAACGAGGCACTCATCATGGTTGCATGAACTAGTATTGGGCAATTCCGAATATTTTCAATGATGAGAACATTTCAAAACATTCGTTTCGAACGAATGACCATACTGTGGAGTCATCTATCACTCTTTAGACATTCGTCATTTATTTATTTAAAAATACATTCGTGATATCTATCTGTTGCTTATTCTCTTAATGCCTGACGCATTGTTTTCATACGTTAAGTAACAATTTTTACTTTTGAAAATTCGATACTTCAAATTTTAGAATTCATTTTAAATATAAGCAATAATGAAGTAATTGCTTATTTATAATAAGTAATTTAATAAGCAATTTTTTCTTCAGGAAATAAAAATAAATTGCTGCAAAGCATTTAAAACATGCATTTTAAAATACTGAATTATCTATTTTTTTCCCCATGACTCGATTCAAACTCGTATATCATTTCATAATTTTCTTACTGCTGTATCTTACTGCTATACATTTAAAATATATTCGTATTTCAAATAATATCATATTTAATGTAAATATGTCATAACAAATCTAAATTCAGCTATAAATTTCTGTTTTTTAATTAAAAATAATATTTCATGAAATCTGTTCAAAATCGGTACTATTTTTTTCATGAAAATATTGAATATTAAAATTCGAAAAAAAAACTCGAAACTGCGTATTAAAGAGTAAACACTTGAAAATATTACAAAATGCGTTAACTAATACATCCATTAATGAAATGGCGAACAAATAATAAATTTTGAAATAGCCTATCTGGTCTAATAAATAAATAAAAATTATAGTGATATCTATCTATATATATATATATATAATATATGGATTCCACCCATCACTAAAGGGAGCATGTGAATGTAAATGAAAATTGATACATTTTTCATGTTAAAATTTTTGTTAATTTATTTTGGTAAACAAATATAAACTTGTACAATTTTAAATATTTTTTTTCAATTTGTTTAATAAGGATTTTTAAAATATTTATTAAACAATATATTTTCTGTAGTGTAAATTTTAGATTAATTTAAAAATTTTCTGTTTATTTTTTGAAAACTCTTTTTATAATTTTTCACAATTTTGTAATTTTTACAATATTGCTTTGCATGGCAATCAATGTATTTAGTTTTCCTTAATTATAAATAATTCGGTTTAATAAATACAATGTGTGTTAAATGAAATTCTTTTTCAATTTATTAAATTGAAAGTAATTATAAATTCAAATATATATATATATATATATATATATATATATATGTGCTGTAGGCGTCTGGTGGATGGAAAACTCCAATATCTTTCTTAATATTAATTTATTTACAATATTAACAACACTTTAATTCCCTACAATATCAATTCAATTTTATACTTAAAAATCGTAAACACATCACATACTGTCCCTGACCGTCTTCCTCAATGAGACGCTTCTAGCGTTCTGGCTCGTCATCTCCACAATCTAACCGCTTGTACTTATCAGTTCAACCAGTTTACACAGTACTGGTCACTGTGGCGACTTCTCGCGTCTATCTAATTAAAGTTAGCCTTACAATATATATATATTATATAAAAACTGTGTACCATTTTAAAAGTAACCTTTGATAACTTAACCTAATTAAAAAAAAAAAAATATCTATAATAATATATATAAATAATTATAAAAATAAATAATAATTATAAAAATATCTATATAAAATATTTTTGTATAATTTATTAAACTGAAAATAATTATAAATTCAAAAGATTCAAAATAAATTGTATGAAAACACTGTACCATTTTAAAATTGTATGAAAAACACTGTACCATTTTTTTCTTTGATAATTTTAATTAATTTAAAAAAAAAATAGATGATTGGATTTCTTTTGATAGAAATAAAAGAATATTTAAATTATTTGTGTGTGTTTATTCATTTATCAGAAAAAAAAAATACATATAATTTGTAAAAAATAAAAAAAAAATTATTTATAATTATAACAAAATCTAATACAATTTCTTAAGGAAAATAATTTTTTTTTTTTGCTAAATACTTAAAAATATATTTAGTAATGTGTTATAATTATTTTTATCGTTTCAGCGTTCTATCCAGTGAAATATTTATCACTCTGCTGTTGGTTTTCCCACTTCCAACAGAGCGTCTGATCGTAATAACTTCCAAGTTGAAACCTCTGTCTTATTTTATTGAAAATTGATATCAACCATTGTAGACCTGTTTAGCACAGGTTATCGAAAATTCCAAACATGAATAATGTTATCGTTACTGTCCTTTGAATCATGCAAATATATAAGATAATGTTTGTATATTAGCTTACAAGTTATTTACATTAAGATAATGCACATTATCTTAGGAAACATTACAATATTACACAATATCAGAAAATGCACATATTATTTATCATTGCAATTATATTATCTTATTTCGCTTACAATGATCACGATTTGAGAGGTCTCAAACATTGGTATAGAGCAATATTAATAAAAGTACGGAAGACGTTCAGAAGGAATGAACATTGATTGATTTAACATTTTCTTTTTTATTTATATCTTTTTATTAAACACATGTGTGAAAGTTCTTTACTGAAATAATTTTTTTTAAAAGAAATAAAAGCTGCGAAAAAAAAAAAATTCGTCATTAATACATATTGCTTAAATAATTATCTGTAAATAAAATTAATTTGTGAAAAGGAAAATAATAAATTTTGCTACAAATGAGATAAAAAAAAAAACGGTATTAGAAAGAAGAAAACATATTTGTATGGTATAAATTAGTAAATAAATAAATTCCTATATAAAAAAATAAAATTTGTAATTAAGAAAAAAAAGCAAAATAAAAATAATTAAATGTAAATTAAAATAATATTAAAAAATGCATAAATTATTTTATCATAAAATAAATTTTTGTAATTAAGAAAGAAGCAAAATAAAAATAATTTATAAAGTCAAATTGAAATAAAAAAAAATAAAATTATAAAAAATAATAAACTTCCTTACTAAATAAATTGTTAAAAAAAAAAAATACAGAATTAAAAATTAAAAATCCTTTGCTGAAATAATTATATTTAAAAGAATTAAATTTGAGAAGAGAAAACATAAATTTTGTATACAATTAGGATTAAAAAAAAAAAAATCATTTGTAAAAATAAAAAGACATTTTTACGTAATTATAATAATAATAAACTTTTACTAAACACATTTCATAAAATAATCTAATTGAAAATCAAATTAAGAAACAATCCAATTAACAAGTTTCATATTCCGCTAAAAAAAGTCCTCTCCTATAGTACAACATTCCGATGTTGCCACCAGGAAAAGCTTCTGGGGACCCTTATCTACACCATGAGTTACATCGATATGGCCGACAGTGAAAAAAACCCCTACCAAGGTAACACCTCGTCACTTCCTTTTGTTCGCTCTTTCTCGTGACGTCACTCTCCTCCTCCGGAAACCCACACTACCATTTATTACCACTTACTACTTGAAGTATTTTTCATTGGAAAAGAAAAAATACTTTTGTATAACTAAATTCTAACGAGCGGATGAAAAAAAAATACCCATATACCAAAATTGTGAAAAAAAAAAATTAATTACATAAAAAAAAAATATAAATTCATTTTTTAAAATAATAAAATACACAACATTGTAAATTGATCGAAACAAGTTCTCAAATATATTCTTTAATAAGAAGGGTTTTTAAAAAATCATTTAAAATACATTGAACATTTTTTTTTTTTTAATGTATAAAAAAAAAAAAAAAAATGAATTCCTTCCTTGAACGAATATATATATTGGGTATTTATAAATGAAATATTATTTTTACATTCTTATAATTTATCTAGTCATAAAAAATTTTTTTTTTTTTCATGAAAATAATATTTATATTGTCAAATGATAGTATAAAATTAACAATTTTACATTTATAACATTATTTAATTACATATTTATTACCTAAATTTATCAATGAAAAAACTGAAAAAATATTATAAAATTAAAAAAATATTTATTTTCCGAAATACAAAAATTCGACACACTATAACATGATAATTAATTTAGTATGAAGGAAAGTTAATTATAAAACTAATTTCCATTGGTAGTAATTAACAAAATTAGGAAAACGAAATGTAAATTAGAAAAACAAATGAAAATAAAAATATATAGTATAAAAAAAATGTAGTAAAATGATATATTCTTCCCGAAAATGTTTTATATAGTTTATTAAAATAAAAAAATTCAAATTAAAAAAATATTGTTCATTAAATAGAAGAAAAGAACAACGTACCATTTAAAAAAAAAAAACCATGATCATTTTAATTTTAAATAAATATCATTAATAATATGCATTTTTACTTAAAAAAAATTGTAATCTGCATTCTGACCCAAGTTCATGAAAGAGCAAAAGTTTATGCAAATCACTTTCTCAACTCTATAAACATTTTTAGAAATGAATTTTTCATTGAACAATGATTTTCGAATCTAAATAAAAATTCCATTCTATTGAGATTTTGATTAATATTCCAATGATTATTAAAATTAAATCAAAAATACTTATGGAGGTAGTGTAAACACAAAATTTGCGAATTACGTGATAGAATAGTAATGGAAAAAAAGTTAATGAAAAAGATTAACATTTGGTGAGATAAAGAATAGATAGATTTAAATAGATAGATAGAAATAAAATAGATTTATTTCAGGGTTACTAAATTGAATTAGGGCAAATTAATTATTCATAACTAAATTAAATTGTCTAATATTTAAAAATGCTTTTAACAAAAATCACATTTTTCACACAAGAAGTTGTCCTTTTTTACTAGATTGGATAGAGA
>BPLR01008169.1:0-60831 GCA_021605095.1 Caerostris extrusa | reverse complement strand
TTGGTGTATTGCTGTTCTATTATCAATGAGTCTAGGTCTTTGATTCATGAAAGCAATTCTCTTACAGTTTTATCATCTTAGTATCGTATACCATTAAGCGACCAACATTTCAATAAATGATTGAAATAGTCTATTTAATAGTATAGATGGTATGATGGTATATCTAATTGTATACCCGCATCCAAGAGTAAAGAAGATTGTTTGGCAAAATAATCTATTAAGATTCTTGCCAAACAAACAATTTGCCTTTATTTCTCAATCATAAAAGAAAAGAAATATGAAAACTCCATACCATTTCCCAAAACATTGCTTTGTGAGAAATGATATGTGTCTGCCTATAGACAGATTCATGTCCTGCCTACGCTTCATGCATTTAAGAAAAAACGATATCTAAATTATCTATCATGCCCCTCGTTGACCAATTGCTTTATACGTGACTACACATAGCTGTTTGTGTGGGCGTGTAACTGATAACAAAAAAAGAAAGTAAATCAATGATTACAATTTTATAGTACAAACTTGAAGATGAAGCGATTTTAACCCATGCATGATAGTCTCCTTCAGTGAAGGTTACAGACACACACCAGTCGAGATGACTACTGTAGTTCTATTATCACGAGTTCAGGGTCACTGATTCATGAAAGGCACATTTCTCTTGGCCAGTTTCTTATCATCTTCGTATCGTATTCTATAAACAGACCATTATTTCAATAAGTGATTATAAGATTAGTATATAAGAATAGAAGTTTGGCAAGAATCTTAATAGTTAATGAATAATAATCTTAGCTTGGCAAGAAGAAGGTCTTCAAAAAATTGTTTTTGAGAAATGACATATGCTTGCCAATAGATGGAAGCATGTCCCAATCTACGCATCCTCCGTTTGAGAAAAAAAAAAAGGGGTCCCCTAAAAAAAAAATCTATTATCTCAAAATAAAAAATCCCTCCCTTGCTGGTCAATTGTTTTGACGTATTGTGTGGGCGTGTGATTGATAACGCGGACAAAAAGAAAGTAAATCAATGATTACAATTTTTATAGTACAACTTGAAGATGACGCGATTTTAACCCATGGCTAACATGTCCGTCACCTTCGCTGAAGGTTACACAGAGACAGACCAGTCGAGATGTCTGCAGAATCGCTGGTATCAATGAGTCTAGATGAGGTCCCTGATTCATGAAAGTAATTCTCTTATCATCTTCCCATCGTATTCTATTAAATAGACCATTATTTCAATAAGTGATTATAAGATTAATATACAAGAATAAAGAGTATAGTTTGGTAAGAATCTTAATATTTATTCCACAATGATAAAAGAAAAATAAATATGAAAAAACTCCCACACCATTTCCCAAAACATTGATTTGTGAGAAATGATATGTGACTGCCAATAGACAGAATCATGTCCTGCCTACGTATTCTCCATTTAAGAAAAAAAAAAAAAAGGGGTCCCCTAAAAAAAAAATCTATTATCCCACAATAAAATCATGTCCCTTGCTGGTCAATTGCTTTGGACGTGACCATACAAACCCATTTGTGTGGGCGTGTAACTGATAACACGAGAAATAAGAAAATAAGTAAATGATTACAATTTTTATAGTACAACTTGAAGATGACGCAATTTTAACCCATGCATGTCCGTCACCTTCGCTGAAGGTTACACGCACCAGTCGAGATGTCTACCGGAGTCGCTGGTATCAATGAGTCTAGATCCCCAATTCATGAAGGACAATCGTCTTCTATGAATGGACAGACACTTCCCCACGAGTGACCTTGAAACGTGCGTGGGTGGGGGTGAGCCGAGGTCAAGATACGAGGCGCTTCCGAATAGATCGATCGCGCCCTCAAAAAGGGCTCGACACTGAATTACGTACTCCACCACTGACAGGGAGAATGGCTTTGGAATGTATGCATACATTTTTTTATCGCATTTTTGGTCTGCTACAGAGTCACTGCGATTTCATGGGCTATTACACATCCCGTAATGGTTTTGGGGGCGGGCGTGGGTGTAAGAAGAATGGGGATGTTGGCATGTCATCGAAAGGATTCATGGCATCGTTTTGAATAAAAAATATGGAAGGAAGATTTAAAAAAATATGTGCAGTTTAAAATAGGAAATATTTTTGTGTTTGTGACTAACCAATACGTAATTAATGCTACATTTTTATTTAATTTTATTGTTATTTATTTTTATTTTATTATGATTTTTAATTTTATTGTTTTATTTTATTTTTATATATCTTATTTTTATTATTATTTTTATTTATTTTATTATTTATTTATTTAATTTCTAATTATTAGTGATTTGATATTAAATTAAAATGATTTAAAAAATACAAATATGGGTAAAATATTCTACATTAATGTGTAATCGTATTTTTTTTTAAATTTCAGAGAAAATTATTTAAAAATGCAAAGGATATAATAATTACAAAAATGGGTGACAAATTTTTAAGGTTTATTTTACTTGATTGTATTAGTATTATATTTTTCTGCATCTGCAACTTTTATTTAAAGTGAATAGAAAGAGTATTTTTGTTCTCTCTTTTCCCTCCATTCACATAGTAGGGATACGCACCCCGACCTAGGCTATGTATCCCCTACCAATTAGATAAGTGGGAATGCAACATTGGTAAAACTCATATGTATTGTTGTTGTTTCTTATCCCACTTGGTCAACTGCAACATCTAGACCAGGGGTCTCCAAACTTTCCAACCTTAGAGCCATACTGTTTACTCTAATTTTAATTTGTCTGCTTTAATCTATAATTTCTAGACCCGTCGCCGAGTACACGCTCTGAGCGAGCATACGCTTGTTAGCTATTGTCAGTGAAAATTCACAATTACACAAATCTCATTAGTATTTTTTTACAAGTAGATACCCCGCCGTTTCATTCGTGTTCATTTAGCTTTTCCGTTCCTGAAGGATTTTCAGGATAAAAATCATATGTTCTGATTCAGGATATATACATTCCAAACATCGATATACATACATATGCGATACTCTTTACCCCAACATAACTACCGAGGGTAACCGCGGGATGTTCACTAGTTTATAATGTTAGTGGGATTCATTTCAATTATTTGTTAGTTGTTCTGCTTAAGTTAAATTTTATTCTTGTCATTAAGCTTAAAACCGAGTTATTATCATTCTGTGTTTTTTATCCCACTTATTACAGCAAAAATAAGCTATTTGCTGTCGCGGGCCCGGATGGATGACACTGGAGGGCCGGATTTGGCTCGGGGCGTAGTTTGGAGACCCCCTGATCTAGACCAAGCCCGTGAACCCATGAGAAAAACCGACAAAGGGTAAAAAAGGCAAGCTTCTTTTTTGTACTTGATCTTGCAGTATAAAGACAATGATCACCCAAAATTAGCAGTCTGAATTTACCCCATCCTGTTATGTCCCGCAGCCCTGGGTACCCATTTTAGTCGACTTTTACGACATGCCTGGACTACAGTGGGGATATTCTAACCCTGAACTATGCAGAAACTCATATCAACCACGAACAAAAACACCATCGATAATTGAGGGAGTATAGTGACTACAAGGAGGGATTTTTAGGGGTAACTTCCCAGCATTTGCGTGTCGTAAGTGATAAAATCCGGAAAACTACCAGCAAAAAGTTGACTATTGATGCAAGACAACACATTGCCTATATATACACACACATTGACTTAATCGCCATCGAGTCTCCTTAAAAGCAATGACAAGAACAATGCCACTTGTAAGTTTGAACCTCTGTCTTCATGCACTATATGTATCGATACTGTCATAAATACGCAGATGAAAAGATTTTTTTTTCTAATGTAGCTGGCAAACACTATAGACAGCTTGGTCATGAATGCCTTAAGGCAAGCTGCACAGTTGTTACTCACTTTGCATTACCCAGGGGACGCGTGTAACTTGAAACGAGCTACGGACGTGGAGTAACATTGCCTCCACAACGCTCTACGATCCTACAGTTTAAAGTTGAGTGGATTCCGAACCACTACAAAAATCCATGGAGCCGCCGGAGCTCGAACCCGAAACCTGTAACCAGAGCGCACTAGCCACTCGGCCCTTCAGGCCCCTCGGTCAAAAAGAATATGATGCATGAAAAATATTTATTTTCCAAATATATATATTATATTTATTATATATATTTATCAAATATATATATATATTTTATATATATATATATTTAGAAACTCGTTTGTTGAGTTTTGAATGGAATTCTGATGTTTCAAATTCTCAGAGTACTAAGTAAAAATATTTTTGTGTTAAAATACGTTGCTCTATAAATCATCTTAGGATTGGTAGAAATTTCTTTTATAAAAGTCACAATTAGGGATTGCAATACCGGACCAAAGTTCAATACCGGTATTCGGTATTTTTAGATCTTAATACCGGGATACCGGTTTTAATAATGGTAGTAGAAATTTTAGAAAAAGAAAGAAAACACAGGGGTTTTTTTTTTTTTTTTTTTTTATTTGAGTTTTATTAGAGAATGTAAATATCGAAAAAAAATTTGTAACTTATAAATTATAACAGTATATAAAGAATCACAAAAAAAGTATCATTTATTTATTTAAATCACAAAAGTGTAAATATCACTATTCAGTCTGTGGTACTATTACAAATTTTTCAATTGTGATCTTAAAAAACATAAACCGAAGTATTATCAACTGATTTTTTATGTTCTTTAAAGTTATTCTTATTCATTATTATGGGGTATTATTTATGAGTATAGATATAATGTAGCTGTAAAATATTTTGAACTCTAAAGTATGATATGCAAATACAATGTGAATAAAAAACGCACCCATTTAAAAAATATCGAAATATTACACACTTTCTCACAACTACAACCTTGTTTTCACAGATAAGAATTTCTAGTTTTCAGATAAGAATTTTGAATAAGAATTCGAAGATATGGATAAGAATAACAGATAAGAATTCTAAATTTCTCGTAAATACCGAAAAAACGGTATTTAAACTCGTGAATACCGGTATTACAAATTGTACAAATGGCTCAAAATACCGGTATTCGGTATCCCGGTATTGCAATTCCTAGTCACAATGTATTTAAAAATATCACACACTTTAAATAATTGGATTAGTTTTGAGGATGAATTGTTGTGTTGTTAAGTAAAAGATCTTAATCATTTATTTGACTTTGAAATAATTTCCTTTCCTCTAAATTTTAAATTTTGAATTTTTCTAAACTTATTAAGCTATAATTTGGAGCAAATAATTTAATATAAGAGTTTTACAATCATTAATCAAAGTTCGTTTTCTTTCATTTAGATTTCTAGGTCCATTAAAAGCAACCTCTTTAGTTAAATGACAAAAAATGCCATCAAAAAGAGTGAAAAATCTTATTTAACTCTTTTTTACAAAATCAGTCAGAAAGATAATCAGTTTATTTTGACTCTATAACATCGATGCATTAAACTCCAGTTACTGAAGACATTTTTCAAATCATGAGAAAAAAAAAATCACGAGAAGTTTCAACGGTGTCTAGATGAAATTGATTTTTATTGGCAGACCTTGTCTAGACATTTTGCCTTGTTAACTAATGGATTGGCTTCTCTCACAATCTGGCAGAAGAAATTTTATAAACATTGCTGAACATTATACTGTGGCTTATGAGCTGATCATTTCATTTCATATTAAATAATTTTTTTAATGTGAATATTATCAAGTTGTCATAAAACGATAAGGGCACTTATAACGAAGAGTGTCCTGAAACAATTATCTGATAATTTTCAAAAAGTATAATGAAGAAAACAATTGTTGCATAGTTAAATGAGCAGACAATGTTATTTATGCTGCAAATTATCACTTATAATGAAGAGTGTGGATTCTAGGGGACACAGAATGAAGTGTATTAAAAAATTATCTGATGGTATTCAAAGAGTATAATGAAGAAAATTGTTGCAAAGTTAAATGAGCAGACATTATTGCTATTTATTGTAATAAGTTGCCCTTCACACTCCAAATCGAATGCACAATAATATGCAGGGTGATTCAAGGGTCATGCGACAAAAGTGGAGGTTGGTACGTTTACTAAAACATACATTATATATAATGCAGGGTCGGAAGTGACGGGCATGTCCTTCGGCACTGGGGCACGAACTCACTTTTAAACGAATTTCTCGTAACAGCCAGGCACAAAGTCCCAACTGATATTCTTCACGTGACGAGTTTCAATTCCTCTGGCTGACAACTCCCGATGTGTATTCTATTTTATCCTTACTCTGTGCTTGCAATAGGATTTGTTGCTGTTGTTATTTTTATCTCACTTGGTAGACATCTAAATCAAGCCCACGAATCGGTATGGGCTCAGGTTGTAGGGAACTTCTGGGGGAGCAGCTTCTGTTGTGATGAAAGTCTAACTTGGCTCCGTGAGGCTCTACTGTCATAGGTGACCGGTATCTGCAGCTTAAAGTGGATTCCGAACAGCTACAAACATTCATGGAACCGTCAGCACTCGAACCCGAAACCTGGGGCACCTCGGCCATTCAGGGCCAACAACTGGGTTTTCATTTACGATAATCCAGCTGACTCAATTGAGGACCTCGTGGCTCGACTATCCATTACGACTGCGCGAAGTGCTTGGCATCTTTGAAACTGTTCCCCAATCACTCCTTCGACGCTACCAAGTATGCATCACTGTTGGTGGCTGCCATTTTGATCATTTATTATAAACATCGAATCAAAGAAGCACTTTGAAATAATGAAGTAAATGAACAATGTTTTTCTTTTCATGTCTCTTTTTTTGAGTTCTTGTTACAACTTCTCACTGCCAAAACAAAATCCCCATGCAAAAATGTTTATATTAGCAATCTGTTCGCAAAGTTTATCCCATGACAGTTGAATCTCTCTGTTTATAAAATATACCTAATTCTCTAAAATGTAGCATCTCCATCTATCGTTTTTAGCTGAGGAGTTTGAAAATACTAATGGATAACGAAAGACAGTATTCTAAGAAGTAATTCTTAGAATTTCATTTATTAAAGTTGGTTTTTATTGAATAATAAAATCTCACGTTGTCGAACATCAGCTGATCCAGAACCCAAATAAAATAAAAATAACATATTTGGAAACGTTTCATAGTCATTGTTTTCAGAAAGGAGAAGCATCGCGACATATGTGACACTATTGCGTATTACGTACTTGATAGCACTTAATTTATGGTACAGTATAATGTTTGCTCAGAAAATGACGTACAAATGTTTTTGATATACAAAATAATGGATACCGGAAGACTGTATTCTAAGACGTAATTCTTAGAATTTCATTGATTAAGAGTCGCTTCGCAAATAAATAAAATCGTGAGCGAAAATAAAATCTCACGTTGTAGAACACAAGTCAATCAAATGAAATAAAATAAATAAAATATTCAAATTAATATATTTACAACAAGTATCTTTATCGCACTAAATAATAACCTGAGAATACTTATTTAATTCAAGCTCAAAATTAAAATACATTAAAATTAAACCTCAAATTTTCCCTAAATCTATACGAAATACGGGAAACGTCTTAAAATTTCTTTGATTAAGAGTGGTTTTCATTGAACAATAAAATCTCACGTCGTTGAACACCAATCAATCCAGAACCAATATATAAAATCTTCAAATTAATATATTTACATTATAATCTTTATCACACTAAATAATAACCTGAGAATTTTCATTTAATTCAAGCGCCAAATTCAAACACATTAAAATTAAATCTCTAAATTTTCCCTAAAATATTCCCCATCCCTGCTACAGAAATCTGCGTCTTATCCCCAAGGGACTTTTCATCAATGAAAACGTCTCGCCATATTTGTTTATTTATCCCGTGATTATTTTTACGATGTCCCCAGATGAGGGGGAGGTCTTGGCGCCAGAGGGAAGGCCCTCTTGGCGCCACAGAAACAATGCCGAGGGAGAGTGGACACAGACTCTCCCCCCCTTTAAAATCTCACAAATCGTTTGGAGGACACAGTGCACGTAAAAGAATGAATGGGAAGGATGGTTTAGGGGATCATTAGGATCCTCCCCCACCCCCCCCTCAAGAGATACTTCTCAAGGACGTAGTAAACCTTCCGTTTGACCTTGCCTCTTTAGTATTGACTGGGAATTAAGTAATATGCGAAAATGAACTGGGGATGTAGGGGTAGGTTCGATTTTGACAGAACACGTGATTGGCTTCCAGTCTTTGAATTCCGAAATGTTTCGTTTCGATAAGATGAATTTAATGTAATAAAGCAATATAAATATAAAATAATATAAATAAGTATGACGCGATCGGAATTGCATCAAGATTAATGAATTAAATCCTTCAATTATTACAAGTTTTTTAACGTAATAAATTCGGAATTTACTTCTCCAATATAAATCAATATTGTGTTTACTTCCTACTTTTATAATAATTCATATTTAGTACGTCTGTTTGAGGCCTGAATGGTTGAGTGGCTAGCGCTCTGGCGCTCGGTGTTTCCGGTTCGAGTCCCGGCGGTACCATGAATGTTTGTAGTGGTGCGAATTCCACTTTAAACCGTAGGTCCCAGTCTAACATGATCATAGAGCATTACGGGGGTAGTGTTACTCCGCGTCCGTAGCTTATCTTCAAGCTACACGCACCTCCTGGATAGTGCTATGTGAGTAACGTCGGTGCAGCGCTGGCCTTAAGGCATCGAAGATAATTGTCTAAGTGTTTGCCAGATGCCTTAGAACAAACAAGATTTTTGTTTGCTTAGATGGGTAACTGGAGTGGTTAATTATCTTGATTAAGAAAAAGTATTTTTGTATATACATATCTTTGTATATGTGAAAAAAATGATTTTTGTTTGTGTAAAGAAATTTACTAAACGACATTACTTTAAGATAAATAGAAACAAATTTTACCCAAAATTTCATTTTTATTGAGATTCTAAGACATTTGTAAATACTGAGATTGGCATCAGAAATGAAATCGTTTTTAATATATAATTATTCAACTATTAGATAAAATTCAAAGTTGAAGACCTTTATTACATCCTGCATTGCTATATCATGAATTTCCACAATTTTCCGGAATTTTACTAAACGGAAATTCACTAAACGACATATTTTACGATCTTAAAGAGACAAATTTCATCCATTCTTTTATTGAGGTTCTAAGAAATTTGTAAATACTGTGAATGACAACGGAAATAAAACCGTTTTTAATATAAAATTATTCGATTATTAGATAAAATTCAAAGTTGAAGACCTTTATTCAAATCCTGCATTATTATATCACGAATTTCGACAATTTTCTGGAATTTTACTAAACGGCATTATTTTCGAGCTTATAGAGACAAATTTCTCCCATACTTTTATTGCGATTATAAGAAATTTGTAAATACTGTGAATGGCAACAGAAATGATATCGTTTTTAACATAAAATTATCAAATTGTCAGACAAAATACAACTCAGAAGACTTTTATTACATCATGCACTGTTATACTGCGAATTTCCACACGTTTCTTTTAGAAATACACCATACAATTTTGATAAATCTCGTCGCTAATGTTAAAGTATATAGCACTTTTTATTTGTCTTGAAGGGTATATTGATTTTCGTTTTGAGGGGATTGGACATTTTGAAATTTAGGATTGAGTTGAAATTATGCAGGTATGAATATCAAAGTAGATAGCAGATACGCTTAAATAATAATGTGTTTTAGCAGTTGTTTTGTTCGTTCTCACATTATATTGAATTACACTTTTTCATATGGGAATGTGACAATTGACGTTACCTCATAAAATACGATGCAAGTTTATCATAAACTATGCACTTATTGATAATTTATATAACACCTAGGTTAATTATCCAGTATTACAATGAAGTAACAGGGGGACCTGATGGCCGAATGGCTGGCGCTCTGGCGTTCGGTACCACAGGTATCGGGTTCAAATCCCGGTTTTGCCATGGGTGTTTGTAGTGGTTCGGAATCCACTTTAAGCTGCAGATCCCGGTCCTAATAGGATTGTAGAGTGCTGCGGGGGCATTGTTACTCCGCGTCCGTGGCTTACCATCAAGTTACACGCGCCCCCTGGGTAATGCAAAGTGAGTAACATCAGCACAACCCTTATGGCGAAAGATCACGGTCTATTTGCCAGCTGCATTAGAAGGAAAAAAAAAACCAATTAAGTAACATACGTGTTTTATGGTATTGAAATGATATATCCACCGCAAGTTTATAACATTAAATTAGAAATTTGTATTTGATTACGAAAGATTAACGCATTTATTACGCTATTGATTACGACATTTATTACGCTGATACGACACGCTGATTGATTGCTTGCTACACTGATTAAGCTGTCGATTATGTTATGCACTTATTGATGCTTTATAACACCCAGGTTAATTATCCAATATTATAATGAAGTAACAGACGTTTTTTATGGTATTGAAATGATATATACCCCTCAAGTTTATAACAATAAATTAGAAGTTTGTATTTAATTATGCAAGATACCATAAAATAGTTCATTTCTACTTTCACAGATCGTTGTCTCTTTATTAGATAAATTATCGCCATTAAGCTCTTGAGAATTGCTGAAAAATCTCTAACCGTAAAATATAACACATAGAATATATTAGTTTCATTCATTTTATCTAATGGAAGAAATAAACGTTTTAAATAGAAATTAACTCTAAAGAGAGAGATACTTGAAATATTTTGAATCCTGTAATAATTTCTCTAATTCCTAATATATTTTAATATGTAATAATTTGCGGGGCCTGAACGGCCGAGTGGCTAGCGCTCTGGCGCTCGGTACCACAGGTTTCGGGTTAGAGTCCCGGTGGTGCCATGGATGTGTGTAGTGGTTCGGAATCCACTTTAAACCGTAGATCCCGATCCTAATAGGATCGTAGAGCGTTGCGGGGCATTGTTACTCCGCGTCCGTGGCTTATCTTCAAGTTACACGCGCCCGCTGGGTAATGCAAAGTGAGTAACATCTGTGCAGCGCTTGCCTTAACGCATCCAAGACCAAGCTGTCTAAGTGTTTGCCAGCTGCATTAGAAAGGAAAAAATGTAATAGTATGCACTTATGTGAGACTGTTACATGTTGTTATCATTTTCTGTGGCGAAACAGAGGTCTCATCGACCAATTAACATAAGTGAAAATTATATCAGAGAGAATTCTGATGCTTATCGTAAATGACATGTCAGATAAAGTATCGAAATAACGTGTATGGTCTGCTGAGAAAAAAATATCAAGCTAGGTTTGGTTTAGTTTATCGCTCTACTGTCATTTTGTGTACGCTGTGGGCTAATTAGACCGTGACCTATAGTTTAACGTAGATTCCGAACCACTCACAAACATCCATGCCACCATCAAGATTTGAACTTGAAGAATTTGGGAACAAAAAAAATTAGCGTAAAATAATATTATATTATTTTTAAAATAAAGGAAACTGATGAAATAAGGATCAATATTAAAAACACACATATAAAAGACATACATTATGACACATATAAAAGAAACTTCAACTTAATATATTGGCTTTTGCTCCATAAAGCAGCTGTCAGATAATTCACCAACGGGCATTCTATTATATATATATACACTAGCATCTATCTATCTATCTATATATATATACTAGCACTATACCGGAATTCTAGTATATATATATGTATATAAATATGCTGCTATAAAGAAAATCATCTATTATTTCAAGACCCACCTCTATAATTATAATTTGTAGACAGCTTCATTTGCTTAAACTTTAAGCTGCTATAAAGTTCTAGTTGATTGGCGTATTCTTACGTTTAAAATGAATAAGAATGGCTGTTCTAACTCATCCTCAGTGTCCTTCATCGCCGGACGGGCATCCAACGAGTTTACTCATGGATGGAAGTAAAGGGGAAGTTTCTGTTGTGATAGATCACCCGTAGATAGAAGTCTGACTTGGCTCCGAGTCGCTGAAGAAGGAGAGCAGTGCCTTCCGGGAGGACTTTAAGAAGGAACTCGCCACATTTGCGTATCAAATGAGAAAAAACTCGGAAAAACACCCACCAGGCAGTCTGATTAACGAAGCAAGTTGCTGAACATCAGAAATACCACTGAGGCTCCTCGTTTTTGAAACAATGTCTACAATGATGCCTCCAGCGGAGGGAACCTCACCCATAATGCTCACCAGTGGCGCATGTTACCACTGAGCCGAAAGTCAGGCATACTCAGTATGTTTTAAATGGCGTTACCATTCGCCACTATGTGAACCACATAGTACTGTGTGAACAACTAGTACTATGTAAGCCATGCCTTGTAAGCATTGCCAGCTAGACATCGCCCGCAGATAATGTAACAGATTCAACTTTATCCAGAGTACATCCGAACATATTTTGCCATGTTAATTTTAAGGGTAAATACCCAGCATTTGTGAATCGTATGGGAGAAAAACCGGACAACTCCCACCAGGTAGTTTGATTAACGAGGCAAGATGAACATCACAAACGCAATCGAGTCTCCGCGTTTTTTGAAACAATGCCTACAACAATGCCGCTAGTGAATTGAACATCAACCCTAATGCTGTCCAGAGACGCATTTTGCCATTATGTCACGAGTCGGGCAAAGGAATTTTCATGCTTTGATTAAAAATTACATAGGAGCATATAAATTTCTATTATAGCAATTATTTTCATTTATTATCTTTTATTTTCATTTCTTAGCATTTACTTCTATATTATAGCATTTATTTTCAGACATATCTACACTGCGTAAAAAATAGAAGGACAGTGTTTTTTGCCAATTAATATCTCGTATTTTCTCCTAACTACCAGATATTTATGCACATTTAGTTTAATGACCCTTTTTTTTTTCATTTCAGGCAAAAATTAAACATCTACCACTGATGTTAATAATAAAATTAGTATATATAATTTCCGATGCGTAAAAATAGAAGGACACTTGCTAATGTATTTAATTTAGTGAGTTGTTCTTTAGTTAAATAGTGATTTTGTACTTTGTTTTATCCTTTTCTGTCAAAAAAATCTAATTTGTTTAAAAGTTACGCTGTTTCTCTGTTCTCAGAAATGCTTAAAGGAATACCTTTGGACGATTTTCAAAAGGCCAAATTTTCGCATATCAAAATAATGGTAAGGGTGTCAGAGAGATTGCTCGATTGTTACAGGTGAGCCCCAATACAGTTTCAAACTTTATCAGAAATCCTTATAAAAATGGAAAGAAAAAGAAGACTGGTAGACCGAAAAAGATAACACCACGTGATGAAAAGAAAACTTGTTCGTGTGCTTAAGAAGAACAAAGGAAGTGTTTCAAAGGCAAGAAATCAAGCAGGACTTAATCATGTGACGAAACAAACAGTTTACAACTATATTAAAAGATCTAAAAAATTCATTTTCAAAAAACGGAAACATCATCCTAAGTGGACACAAGCTCACATTAATAACCGTTTAGCGTGGACTAAGGAGCACATGTCCTGGACTACAGAATGAACTTCTGTGATATTTTCCGATAAAAAGAAATTTAACTTAGACGGTCCAGACGGATATCAGCACTACTGGCATTGTCTGGGGAATGAGGACGAATACTATTCAACACGACAAATGGGAGGAGGGAGTTTAATGGTTTGGTTGGCTGTTGGATACGGAGGAAGGACAAGTCTGGTTTTCTTAAATGGTAGGCAAAAACATACAGACTACATTCAAGTGCTGAATTCCGAGCTTCTTCCTTATGGCTCTGACTTGGGGGTGAAGAGTGGAAGTTTCAGCAAGACGGAGCTTCCATTCACATCGCGACTGAAGTCAAAAATTGGTTCCTAACAAATAATGTGGATGTTTTACCATGGCCAGCCAAAAGTCCTGACCTTAATATAGTGGAAAACATCTGGGCAATTCTAGTTCTTCGAGTTGATGGAAGGCAATTTGATTCGCTAACTCAGCTTCGAGAAGCATTGAATGACTCGTGGGGCACTTTTTGTCAAACAGAAGTTCAATCTCTATACAATTCACTTCCAAACAGAATATTTGAAGTTATAAAGGCCAATGGGAAGAACATTCCTTATTAAAATCACTATTTTTTCATTCATTATAATGCTACCCTTCTACTTTTTTTTTACAAAGTTTCAAAAAGAGAAACTATTTTTGTTGCCATTAATATTTTATGTTTGAATATCATAATTCTGATGTTAAAATTGTATTTTTAAAATATTTGTAAAATGTTTCTAATAAAAAAATTTAGTAAAAATAAAATATTTTTCGGTTATTGTTACAAAATCAAGTGTCCTTCTACTTTTTTACGTAGTGTATATTTAATAGAATTTATTGAATTATTTGAATTTGATGAAGTATGGAACATGAAATAAGAATTTATAATATTAAATAAAATAAAATTTTACTACACATTTGCATGATTATTTTTGTCTAGTTATTTATTTGTCTACATAAGTAAATAAGTAGACAACAATAGTCATCTGTATATATAAATACAAACATATATATAACATATGTATTAATATATAAAGACAAAATAGTTTTCAACAATGTATCTAAAAAGTGAAATCAAATCAGCATTTGTTTGTAATGATATTATTCATACTTTTTAATTTTAATATAAAAATATTTGATTAGTTTTTAAAATAAAGTTTCTTGAAATTATTTTTTTTGAATTAGCTTATTTATTAGTTATTTTCATTTCGTTTTAATTTTTATCTTGTAAATAAATTTGAAACTTCTTGGTGATTAATTCATTTTTGTATTTACTTTAAATGAGATAATTTATGTTTATATTTCTCTTAAATAAATAAAATTTAATTAAAAATATTTATATAATAATTACATTTTAATATTAATTAATTTTAATGTAATGCTTATTTTTAAACATTGATTTATTATATTGCAATTATTGGTTTTTTGTATGACTTGAAAAACTAAAAACATTACTAATTTAAAAACAGAAATAAATCGAAAATAGTTAAATTAAAACTTGAAACTTATATATAGCAGAAGTATATTTTTATTTTTATTAAAAGCAATCTTCTTCTGAAGTTGTATAAATAAGAATTATTTTAAAATACTTTATTTTTTTTGGAAAGAAATTGTATACTAACATAAGAAAAAAAAAAAAAGTGTACTTATTTCAAAATCATATTTTTTCTTTCTTATGCAAAAATAAATTATGTTTTTTGAGTTTTTCCATTCCCGCAAAATATAATAATTTCTAGTTTTTTTTAAATTTTAATTTTTTTTTTTTTAAAAGCTGAAACAATTTCTTACGTTCAGAAAAAATAATTATACAATAAATCAATGGATTAATTTTTAAATTTCATTTTTAGAACAATGCAAACATAAATTCTATGCAACACACTACAGTACCACAGGTTTCGAGGCTAGCAGTTCAGAATCCACTTTAAACAGCAGATCCCATTCTAATATGACTGTGTTTAGTACAACCCTACAGGCTTCAGTTGGCTTTTCGAATCCCTGGCGACATGGATGTTTGTTAGTGGTTCGGAATCCACGTTAAACTGTAGGTCCTGCCTATTTAGCTTAAAGTGTGAACAAAAAAGGACCATAGAACGACAAACCAAATTCAAACCCTATCCTATAAAAAAAAACATCTACTGTCTAGAAATCTGCCGACGGGTAGATGGCTTTAACCCACCATGGGGATGTTGCGCCACTGATGGTAATGATGATGAAAAAAGAACATATTTCTTTAAAAAGTATTGATACTATTAATGAAAATTTAATTAAAACATAAAGAAACTTTAAGAAAACAAACTTAAAGAAACTATTTTACAAATTGATACACTCTTTCATGCCCTTCCCCCACCAAAAAATAGGGGAGATGAAAAGTCCCCCCCAAAAAAAAAATTAGTTTTTTTTTTTTTCTTAAAAAAAAAAAAATCAAAATAAGCACCCAAAAAGTATACATTTTTTACAAGAAATTTAAAATTCCATTTTTAACCGTCTAAAAATAGAAAAAAAAAATAGAAAAAACATTTTTATTTCTATCCGTGCCATTTAGTTTGTACCAGAGCTAAAATTTTTTGGAAATTCCCTTATGAATTGAATCTCTTAAAATGCATTACGTAATGCAATCTTAAAAGAGTTCGCCATTTTCTGTATTGCATTATACACAGTTCGCAGTTATGAATTTATTTAAAGAGAAAAGGTGTTTCTTGAAAAATTTCCATCTTATCTGCCATACTTTCTTTCTTTCTCTCCCCCCTTCCCCGGATAAGCCGCTTTAGCAATTTTCAACCCAAAGTGTCTGGATTCGTCAAATCAAAAGGATTAGCGTGACTTTATAAGATTGTATTTTTTTTTTTTTAAATTGCGATGGCTCGCGCTGTGTTAAGAGTTTGCGCTAAGCTAATGAAAATGCACCTGTCACTTTAAGTTATGTGCATAACACCCGTTTTCTTTTCCTATTTCTTTAAAAGCTAAAGCAGATTAGGCAAATACTTGAGGCTCGGTGCGAACATAATATTTTCAAATCAGATTAATTAAAATGAATTTTTTTTTCTGTCGAAGTTTTCGCTAAGATTATAGGTGTTCTTAACAATAATTTATTCTATTTATAATGCTCGGGGCTCTATTTAAATAGGTTTCTCTTTTATTATGGTGTGTCATCTATTGTTTTGATGAGAAATGGCAGCACAATTGTAAAGATTTATTTGTAGAGTAATGCACATGGCTCTATTTCAATAATAGTTAAATAAACGCAAAAAATGCGCGACTTATTGAAATTTACAAATGCAATTGAAATCACAAATAAATCTTCATAATTTTGCTACAATTTCTCATTAAACAATAGACGGCATACCTTAAAAATATTTGCGTTTATTGTTTAATGTTTTCTCTTTATTAAGGTATGTCATCTATTGCTTTAATGAGAAATTGTAGCAGAATTATGAAGATTTATTTGTGGAGTAATGTGCATCACTAAATTTCAATAAGTCACGCAGTTTTGCGTTTATTTTTAACTATTATTTAAATGGAGCCATGCACATTACTCTCCATTAAATAATAGTAAGTCGCGCAGTTTTGCGTTTATTTAACCACTCATTTGGAGAAAAATGGCTACAATAATATAAAAAATTATGCTCGAGGCTCAACTTAAATATGTTTCTCTTTTTAAAAAATGTCATCTATTGTTTTGATGAGAAATGGCAGCAGAATTATAAAGATTTGTTTGTAGAGTAATGCACATGTGCATGGCTCTCTTTAAATAAATCACGCAGTTTGTCCTTTGTTTATTATTGCTGATTTGGAGCAAAAGAACTACAGTAATATAAGAAATTAAATACAACACAAAATTGCTCTATTAAGTAGATTAATAATATTTGTTTTTAGTAAACTACTTTTCAATTACCTTTTCTTTACATTTACTACTTTTACTACGACTACTACTACTTTCCGGTGCTAAATGTTTCCAACACTATAAAGAATTATCTACAGAATAATATGCATAAGTCTATTAAATAAGTTATAATACTATAATATTTACGTACGCTACCTACAATATTTATGTGTTTTCATACTTCCTGGAGCAAAATGGCAACAAAAAATAAGCATTTTCTTACTCACATTGTTGCTATTGATAATGATTCTAAGATTTATAAGAATCATTTCTTCAGTGAGTCTATATGATTATTAAGGTATAAATTTAGGACGAATATCAACTTATAAATGTATCCAGGAGGTTTTCAGGGGTCTCTTTGCAGGTTTTCGGGGTTATTTGAAGAATTCTCCGACCTGTTTGGCTTATCCCGGGCCTTTCCAAAATTTTTAAGCTCTTACTTAGATCAAATGCCCAAGATATTCCCTGTTAAACAAATCTAGGTTAGCAATTTAGTCATCTACAGTTATAAAATCACAATTAAACCATTATTAAAGGTATAGTCCTAAACAGTGGTTTGATATCTGAGACATAGTTTGAAACCTGAAAAAAAAGGATGAGATAGAAGTTCCACGTCTAAACTTGAGGAAACACAATAAATTCTATAACCAAAAATGTATTTCCATTGATCTTAAGGAGGTGTAAGAAAGACACAAAATCCTCCGATGTCTCATCTTGAGGTGCTCATTCGAAATTGCAATGATATCAAGAAATTCAACCTTTGGAACGAACAATGAACAATTATTACATCGAATTCCCTTAAACCTATCAAGTTAACCCACCCCCCAATTGCAACATTACCAACTTCCAAAACTTCTTTAATCGTCCAAAATGTTCAACCCATCTTGCATTGGCGACAAATATTTCAAACTTACTTGCATTGGCATCAACTCTTGTTGCATCGACACCAAAATGCTCAATCTCTTTTGCATCGGCATCAAATAGTCCAACCCTTCTTGCATTAGCATTGAAAAGTCCAAGTCTTCTTGCATCATCAACAAGAAATCCAACCCTTTTAGTATTAGCACCAAAGAGTCCAACCCTTCTTGCATTAGCATTAAAAAGTCAAACCCTCTTCACAAAAAGTCCTACCCTTCTTGCATTAGCATTGAACTCTTCTTGCATCATCAACAAGAAATCCAACCCTTTTAGTATTAGCACCAAAGAGTCCAACCCTTCATGCATTAGCATTGAAAAGTCAAACCCTCTTTGAATTATCACAAAAAGTCCTACCCTTCTTGCATTAGCATTGAACTCTTCTTGATCATCAACAAGAAATCCAACCCTTTTAGTATTAGCACCAAAGAGTCCAACCCTTCATGCATTAGCATTAAAAAGTCAAACCCTCTTTGAATTATCACAAAAAGTCCTACCCTTCTTGCATTAGCATTGAACTCTTCTTGCATCATCAACAAGAAATCCAACCCTTTTTAGTATTAGCATCAAAGAGTCCAACCCTTCTTGCATTAACATTGAAAAGTCAAACCCTCTTTGAATTATCACAAAGAGTCCTACCCTTCTTGCATTAGCATTGAACTCTTCTTGCATCATCCACAAGAAATCAACCCTTTTAGTATTAGCACCAAAGAGTCCAACCCTTCATGCATTAGCATTAAAAAGTCAAACCTTCTTTGAATTATCACAAAAAGTCCTACCCTTCTTGCATTAGCATTGAACTCTTCTTGCATCATCAACAAGAAATCCAACCCTTTTAGTATTAGCATCAAAGAGTCCAACCCTTCTTGCATTAACATTGAAAAGTCAAACCCTTTTTGAATTATCACAAAGAGTCCTACCCTTCTTGCATTAGCATCAAGAAGTCCAACCTTTTCGCATTGGCATAAAAAAAAAATCCTGCTCTTTTTGCATTGGCATAAAAGAAATCCTGATCTTTTTGCATCGGCACTAAAGAGTCCAACACTTCTTGCATCAGCATCAAGAAGTCCAATTATTTTTGCATCAGAACCAAATAGTCCCGTAATTCTTGCATCGAGTTGCTATGGCAATGACAACTTTTCTTGAATGATGAGTCTGTTTCTGACTTAGACATTCCTTTCTCATCAAATATAATAAATCATCTAAGTATTTATTTAAAAAAGAACCTTTCTTTAAAATTTTCACACACATTTTTTTCATTCATGTATTGAAATAAACCGCCTTTTCAGCATCAATATCGCTGATGTATCTCTTTGGAATTACTCATTAAGTCCCTTCAGCAATCGATAACAGCAGTTCTGCCTCCCTCTCTGCCTCACTAATCCCCCCCAATACTCAAAGACGCCTATATTTAGACCAGGGATTAGGAGGGCTTTAATCCCTCCTGATCTTTCCAAACTTCAATTTACGATAAGACCCTCCGTTAACATTATCGGAGGTCTTCTTCTGAATTATTTGAAAGAGCTATTCCGAATAGCTGGGGAATATATTGGTTTTCTAAGGGCTGCAGGAAATGAGGCATTCATAAATTATAGATGAAAGGAGCTAAATTTAGTAAGTGATTGAAATTATTTTGGATGAAAGGTAGTATTTTGATTTTTGGAATTAAGTAAAGGAAATAGAATGTAACTGAGTTGTAAAAAGACATTATACAATGCTGATGAAACAGTGATTTCAGAACAGGGGCCACAAGGTTAGTAAGTTGTTGACATCTGTAGTTTATGGATTATAATTTATTGCAACAGTGCTGCTTTTGGGAAGACTGTTTGATTTCCGAATTTTTCTAGTAATATATTAAGTGGTCTATTAAAATAATAATAGATTATTCTATAATTTGTTGTTATCTGTGATATTGGATGTCTTCTACAAAAGTACAATTCTTTCTTCCATGAAAATTTTTGGAAAAATTAGACACCTATTTTAGAGCGCATTTCTTTAAAATTCTGATATTCTTGTAATTCACATGATAAATTTTTCATCAGCATTGCCTTAATGAGTACACACCCACATATATGTATATATATGTTATATGTATGATGGCAATCAAAATGTTCTTGGAATTTCGTTGTATTATTTTATTACCACAATATAGTTACATTTACTTATTCGCCTTCAAAAGTAGGCTCCTTCAAAACAAACACACTTGATCCAGGACTCTTGCCATTGCTAGAAAGATCAGTAGTTATGTTGGTTTTGATGTCCATTTGATTTTTTTTTTTTTTTGTGGTCCATTTTGTTCTTGGGGAACAACCAGAAATCCGATGGTGCTAAATAACATGTGTAAGGAAGGTGGTGGAGGAGCCTGCATAACAATGGATGTGTGGGTGGCTACATTGTGGAGATGCAGTGACCTTCCTCCTTGGCATTTGTCGGGACATTTTAGTCAGATTCGCTCCCTGAGTCTTTCAAAACTTGCACATACAAAGTCCATTAACAATTTGCACAACTGGTACAAATTCTTGGTGTACCACACCTTTTCATTGTCAAAAAAAAAGAATGACCATTACTTTTCTTTTGGATTTGACTTGATGAGATTTCTTTGGTGAAGGAGAGGGCGTGATGTGTCATTCTGGTGACTGCATCTTTGTCTCTGGGTCATAAACCTTCACCCAGGTCTTGCAGCAGGAATGCTTGTCTCAAACTTCGGGTATTCTGGGAGTTTTTTAAAACATTCGGTCCCTGTTAACTGCTGAGCTTCCATTTGTTCTGCAACTGCTTGTCAAACTTTGCACTAACACGCTTCATCTTCAAATCATCTGACAGAATTTCGTGAATACATCTACGAGAGATCTTCACTTCTTGTACCAAATCGTCGATGGTCGTTCTGGAGATTGAAGATCTGCCATTGCAGCTCTTGTCTTTCAGAGATTCATGTCCACCTCGAAATTTTGAAAAACACTCGAAATGAGATTTTTTTTTAAAGAATCGTCACCGTAAACTGTTTGTAAGGCTAACAAAGTCTCTGAAGCAGATTTCTCCAATCTTCATATAAACTAGATGTTGCCCCACTGGTCGGACTTCGACACCCCGCCAACTGATCACCACATGCTCCTACCTTCAGCTGCGGCCTGATGGTCAATTGGGTAGGCGCTCTGGTTTTTGGTATCACAGGCGTCAGGTGTGAATGCCGGGCGGTGGCATGGTTGTTTGTGTGGGGTTCGGAATCCACGTTAAACTGTAGGTCTTCGTTTAATTAGCTTAAAGTGTGCATAAAATGACCGTAGAGGGACAAACCTACCTTCAGCTGCACTGCTGCCCTAATGCCCCTTATGAATTACGGTGAAAAAACAAATTAACCATATTGTGGTAATAAAGAGTTGCAACGAAATTTCAGGAACTTTTTGAGTGCCCTTCGTATAGTAAAAATTCTAATGTAACAACAGAAATATGTCACAAAATTTAAAAAGAAAATTGTGCAAATAACAGAGGTATTTTTATGCTTTTGTTGTAGTATTTAATGCGGAATAATTTTGTGAAATTGTTGTATATGTTATGGTTGTTTGTAACTTTATTTTGCAACAATACAATTCAAAATAAGAACAAGATATAAAGAATTTAGTTTTTTTTTTTTTTTTTTTAATTTGGTACAAAGAGAATTTGACTTATTTTTAGAGGACAAATACTCTTTACACAATAAATCAATTAAATTAAAATATTTTATACAATAAATATTTATAAAAAATATCTAATTGAATAATGTTTATATTTATTGCTGTATTTAAAAGAAACTCACAACAACAATAACCCTAATTTTATTCTGTATAAAAATAACTTTTCGACATTCTTAGAACGTATTTCGAGAATATTCTGAGGAATGATTTTGAATAATATACGAAGAATTCCTTTATAAAAGGATTTTTAAGGGTATCGAGACCATTTTAGTACGCCACCAGGGAAACATTAGGAAAAAAAGCGAAATTTAGGAAACGAAACGAACAATTCTATGGACTATCGATCACTACTTTGAGAAATGGATCACGATTGAACTTCCAAAGCACTCAGCATGATTGAATATCATACCAAATATTGATAAAACTTGAACATTTGATAAAATTTATTGAAATATTTATTTTTGCCCATCTTCACTCAAGAAGAGAGTTGGCAAATTTTTATAAAAGTTCTGTATGCCATTTCAGGTGAATAAAAATTTACTTTAACGATATTTTTATTTGATTGTGTAATTCGTTCATATAGTATTTAGTCATTTTTCTATTTGACTCTTTTTTTTATTTGATTGTCAATTTCTGAATTCGTTCATAAGGTATTTCGTAATTTTTCTTATTCAACTCGTTTTTTAATTTGATTGTCAATTTTAAAGTAGCATAGTTATTATTAATTTTAATTCAATTTTTAATTTGTATTCAATTCAGTTTTTAGTTACTGTTCGTTTAGTTTAATTTAATAATTCATTTATTTGTTTCGAATCACTATTTTAGAACTCATGGATTCGTTTCGAATCATTATTTTAGAACTGCTGGATTCGCTTCATTCATTCTTTGAATTCAGAGATTTGTAAAATTCTGTAAAAGAGATTAAACGTAACTGTTTAAAACAATTCGTGCATTCGCTTCGAATCATTATTTTAGAACTCATGGATTTTCATTTCTCATGAATCATTATTTTAGAACTGCTGGATTCGCTTCAATTCATTCTTTGAATTCGTTCAATTCTCGAATATGCTTAAAATTCTTTAAAGAGATTAAACGTATTCGTGAATTGCTGTTTAAAACAATTCATAATACAAAAAAAAAAAAGTTAGTTAGTGTTAGTTTAGTTTAATTTTAGATTTCATTCATTTGTTTCGAATAATTATTTTAGAATTCGTTTCTTTTAATTTGTGAATTTTCAGATTCGTTTAATCCAAACGACAAAAAATAATTTTCAAATTATTTCATTTGTTTAGAATCGGTATTTCAGAATTTGTTAATCGAAAGTCGTTTCGTTTAAATTGTCACTTCTAGTATTCTTTTTATACCCTTTAAAAATTCTAACAGAAAAAAAGGAATTTTCAAACTCTGTTTTTGACGATGGAATCCTTTAAGAACATTGCAACTAATAAATATTAAGTGTCTTAAATAATTGGATTTTAAAAAAATTGTGCCAGTCTGATTTAATTCCTGACTTGACACTAAACAGGAATAAATTCCAGTAATTACATCATGTATAGGTACTGTAAATCTGTCAGTCCGAAAGCTTTGCAATTGGCTTTGAAAAGATTAGAAAAGAATGTATGTTAAAATCCCTCATAATTGCTCTGTAGTGATGTGGAATAAAAAGCTTGCTTCATTTTTAAAGTGATAAGCAAATTAAACAATTTTATTTGCCTCTTTGTAGTCAAATTCAATACAGTTCTAATTTTATTTAATAAATACATACAAATTGTGAAGTACAATTTATTCCATTCATTAATGAAGTTTTCAATGATTCTTCAGATTTGTTTCTGTACATGATAAAAAATGCACTTAATTCCATATGCTTAAATAACTTAATTCAGTAATTTATTGTTTTAAATTTCATATGAATTACAAATTTAAATTTGTCAGACCATTATCTCAATAATTTTATGATTTAATTCAAATTTTTAAATTTTTTTCAAATAAATTTACGTAAATATTTTTTTTAATATTAGATTTTGTTTCTGGGAAATAGAATAATGAATTACATCAAAAATATTATTTTTTAAATTAATATATCTCCAAGACAATAGTACAAAATTACATTAGATTAAAAGTTAATTAATTTCTAATGAAAATGGAAAATAACGATAAACATTTTTCATTACCTTTAAATCAAGTTTATCCTAAATTAGTTATTTTATAACTAAACAAATAAACTTATTTGAAATATATTTAATGATATGATGAAAACTAAATTCTATAAAAATAGTTAATTCTATTAATTCTTTTTTTTTTTTCTTTCAAATTCGTTTACGTAAAGGCATTTTCTTAATTTAATAATATTATATTTCGATTCTGCAAAATAGAATAATGAATTACATTCGAAAAAATATTTTCAAATTAAATTATCTACGAGATCATTCTACAAAATTCAATTAGATTAAAAGTTAATTAATTTCTTATGAAAACTTAAAATAGTGTAAATATTTTTTATTATCTTTAAATCAAGTTTAACATGAATTAGTTATTTCATAACTAAACAAATAAACTCATTTGAAGGAAATTTAAAGTTGTAATGAAAACTAAAATCTATATAAATTATAACAAGTTAAATTCAATTGAAAAAGAAATACATTAAAATCCAGTTTAGTTAGAATATTCAAAACATTCCTTTCTTTATTATTGTATCTGTACTATTGCATGAGCGAATGCATTAAAAAAATAATAAGGAATTACATTTGAAACAATATTTTTCTATTCCTACTATTAGTTCACACACTCGTTATATATATCTTGTTCAAATTTTTAATCGCTAATAAAATACTTTTTATTCATTCACTCAAATTCAAATAAATTTTTTTGAACTTGTAATGGATGGCACTGTATGTTAATACAGTTTTTTCAAATATTAATTCATTCATTAATTTTAGTTTTTTAGATTTAAGTTGCATATATCTAATAATAGATGGCGCCAGACGTAAGAGGAAAATTTCAGTTTTATTTGTAAAGGACATTTATGCAATACAGTGAAAAAAAGTAGGAATTGACTTTTTAATTTTTTTTTTTAATAATACTTGTTTAAATTAAATTATCCACGAGACCATATTACAACATTCCATTAGTTTTAAAGTTAATTAATTTCTTATGAAAATGAAAAATAACTGTAATTATTTTTCATTATCTTTAAATCAAGTTTATCCGAAATTAGTTATATCTTAACTAAACAAATAAACTCATTTGAAGGAATATTTAAAGTTATTATGATAACTAAAACCGTAAAAATAGTTTATTAACAAGTTAAATTCAAAGGAAAAATAAAAATCCAGTTTAGTTAGAATATGCAAAATATTCCTTTCTTTATTATTGTATCTTTACTATTGCATGAGCGAATTCACTTAAAAAAAAAAAACAGTTATGTGAATGAAAAATTTACTTTTCCAAAATACAATTACGTGCGTCAAAACGAAAATGTCATTTCTTTTCTTTTTTATTTATTTGCAGCTTTTCTGATTTAAATTCTAACAATGTCCATGTAACTAAATAAGCTCAAATTAAATCCCAATAGACATTTATGCATGCAAAAACCAATGATAAACAAAGCCATTTGAATGTTTCGTACGGATTTAGTATTCACAAAGGCTTTTATGTATATGCTAAAGCAGAATTTCATCGTTTATTTATACACTGGAAGATATTTTTTTATCAATAATTACGTTTTAACATAAAAGCAACCCTGCTCGTAAAAAAAGTAGCATTTTTTGTGATGAAATTACTTTTTATTCTTAGAAATTATTCTTGTTTAATTAGTTTCTCTTATTTATTAGTTTTACTTGTTTATGATTAGTTTTGAAAGTTTACATATTTAGAGCATTATTTAATTAAAACATTTTTTAGGTGTTGATATTTTTGAAAGTTGAAAAATGGTAACTAGTTTAAACATATTAATATTCAGTGCTGCTTTTTATTCTTTAGATTACATGTTTATAACATTATTTTAAAACTGTTTATTGTAAAGGAAAAATATATGAACTTATTTTCAAGATATACATATTTTTATACTTGTTTACGACAATCAAACTGATAAGAAAATAGTATTTATTAAATTTTAAAATACATATTTTCTTTTTATGACAGTTATTTTAATGAAAATTGAAAACTGTTATAATAAAAGTATGGTGAAGATAAATATAAAAGCAGTGTATATTCGTTACTAGTTACAAGGTGTGAAAAATGAGGTTTTTTTAAATTTAATAAAATTTATAAGAATAAAATTTACGAATAAAATTTTTAATTAAACATTTTTAAAATTTATTTTATCTTTATTTTTTAATTATTGATTAAAAATCTATTTTTTATTAAATTAAATTAAATTTAAAGTTTAATATAATTTTTAAATTAAATTAATTATTATTAATTATTTATTTAAATTAATAATACTAACTACTAAATTAATAATAATTAATATTATTATTCGCCCATATGATACCTTGAGGTCTACCTCCATGACAACAAATGAAAATTACACAGTCCAATCACATTAATGTGACCATCTGTCAAAGGCTAGAATATACACTCTTGTATATTCTGGTTTTAAAGTGGAGTGTGGTATTAAGTGGTATTTAAGGGGTATTAAGTGGAATTCTTTATATACACTCCACTGCAATGTGCTGCCACCTGCGTTTTGTGATTGGTTATTTCACGTTGACGTCGAAAGTAGGTGGTGGTCACATTAACGTGAATGGACTGTGTATTATCATCACTGACTCAAGGTCTACCTTACTGCCTCTTAATAAAGGTTTTTCAAGAATGATCTCGAACATGATATCCCTTTTAGAGCAAATTCATTGCCCATGGGGATTTGGAATTGAATGAAATTGCAGATTCATTGGAGAAGAATGCCAGAAGTCTGGATCAGACTGCCGATCCTACTTCCCTTGCAAAATGACTTGGCAAAATTTAAACTTACGTTTCCTTCTAAGGGTAAAACTAAATACAAAAATTACAGAACTTTTTTTTTGTTCTAATACAGCTGGCAACCACTTAGGCAGCTTGGTCTTGATGCCTTAAGGAAGCGCTGCACAGACGTACTCACTTTGCATGACCCAGGGGGCGAGTGTAACTTGAAGATAAGCCACGGACGTGGAGTAACAATGCCTCCGCAACGCAATATGATCCTATTAGGACCGGGACCTACGGTTTAAAGTGGATTCCGAACCACTACAACACCCATGGGCAAAGCCAGGATTTGAACCCGATACCTGTGGTACCGAACGCAGAGCGCTAGCCATTCGGCCATCAGGCCCCATTACAAAGCTAAATGTGGACAGAAACAGCTACTGCTCTCACAAGATTAAGAATGAAGCATCATAAAAATAGGAAAATTTCTGTTGATGACGTTAAAAATACCAACAATGTGGCAACTGCCCTGATGTTGAGCTTACTCCTCATCATGCTTTTATTGCCCACCTGTAGCAGCCACCATGCATTGTCTGAGCCATCCCCCGGAAGCGGATTTATACTCCCAGCAGGTAATCATTATAGCTAATATTATTCGGGAGCACCACGATATTTGATTTTGTTGTACTTTTCAGGGGATACAACAACAACAACTAAGAAGCTGCCCTCTTTCCTTCAACCATGAATCTATACGGGTCCGTGGGCCATGTCTAGATGTCTACCAAGTGGAATAAGAAACAACGAAACTAAAAAAAAATCTTCTACAATATATTAAATGTATCAGTAATACAATAAATATCTAATTGTTCACTTAAGTTTAGTAAATACAAAAGATAATCTTTATTTTTAGAAGCAGAAATGTTTGTGTCGATATCAAATATCAACATTCATTTATTTTTAATAAATGTTTATAATATAAAAAAATAAATAAATGCAAATATATTTTTTTGATAAAAACAAAACTTACTTGAAAGTATTTTCTTCGACATAAAAATTTAAAAAAAAAAATTGTAAAAATCTCTTCTTGAAAAAAAGAAAAAAAAACATTTTCTCTTTGCTTAGAGACATACTTAAATTTTTAGTTTCAACAGCAATGTAAAAAGAAAAAAAAATCTTTAATGATTGCTTTCAGGCAATTTCAATTTACATTATTATTATTATTATTTTTTTTTTCATAACTTGAACTATTTTTTTACACGGATCGAAAAAGGAAGAAGAAATATCGCTGCCTGTGACTACCTCAAAAGAAGGAGAAGTCATTATGCAAACTTCTAGTTTTCAGAAGAAAACTCAATCACGCAGCAGACAATGAAAAGATTAAAAAAAGGAAGGTTCGATTCTTTCACTCCAATTAGGAATAAAAAACAAGCAGCAGCGAAGATATTTTACTTTCTAACGTTTCGCAGAATCGGCGTTTTTTATTTTTAATAGCCTTCGAGGTGCAATTTGTTTTCTGCTACGTTTTATTTCATCTCTTGATACGCAGATAAACAAGAGCATCTAGTGAAATATGATTGAACAGAGGCTAGAGGCACAGAAGTATTGACAGTGTTGCTTTTTATCATCTCTTAAAATGTCAAGTGCAGCAATGTAGCTTTTCAGACACAATCTACATATCTATCTATCTATCTATATATATATATATTAGAAATTAACAAAATATTTCTCGAATAGTTGAGCCATCAAAAGCTATGGTTAGCCAGAGAAATTTTTTTTATTTTTAAACCAGATGAACACAGATAATATGAAAAATTTAAAGAAAAAAAAAAAAAAATTGAAATTATTTGTGAAATTCAATCAACTTTTATTTTTTTATCACCGTAACTAAATTTATACTTTTAAATGATGATTTAATTTTCACAAACAAATATCAGATGCTATTTTGAGAACATGGGTAGACACTTTCTTTGTCTTTCCTATTTTGAGAACATGTAGACTACCTCCTAGTGGTGCACCCTGGGCAATGTTCTGTACGACTAAGAGGACTACAGTTTTCGGAATGGTCATCCGGTTGGCCTGCATTTATTGCAATGATCAAGCGGTTGGCCTGCATGTATTGAAATGATCAACCGGTTGGCCTGTATGTATTGAATTCATTTTAAAATTTCAATTTATCTATTGTGAACTCTTTGTGATTTGGCAGAACTAATGAACCGATCCCACTACCATTGCTGTTTGGCACTTCATGACGAATCCGAGAGACTGATTCGAGAGAAAAAAAAAATCTTTAATGATTGCTTTCAGGCAATTTCAATTTACATTATTATTTTTTCTTCATAACTTGGACTTTTTTTTACACAGATGGAAAAAGGAAGAAGAAATATCGCTGTTTATGACTACCTCAAAAGAAGGAGAAGTCATTAGCATCTGCTAAATTTCTTCCAGTTTTCTAGAAGAAATCTTCAATCACGCAGCAGATAGTGAAGAAAAAAAGCAAGGTTCGATTCTTTCTCTCTCCAATTAGGGAAAAAAAACATGCAGCAGGGAAGATATTTTACTTTCTAATGTTTCGCAGAATCGGCGTGTTTATTTTTAATAGCCTACGAGGTGCAATTTGTTTTCTGCTACGTTTAATTTCATCTGTTGATACGCAGATAAACAAAAGCATCCTAATGAAATAATTGAACAGATGCTGAGGCACATAAATGTTGACAGTGTTGCTTTTTGTCCTCTCTTAAAATGTCAAAATTAGGACAATGTAGCTTTTCAGACACAATCTATATCTATATATTTTTTTGTTCTAATGCAGCTGGCAAACACTTGAACAGCTTGGTCTTGGATGCCTTAAGGCTCTGCACAGACGTACTCACATTGTATTACCCAGGGGGCTCGTGTAACTTGAAGATAAGCCCCGGACGCGGAGTAACAATGCCCCACAACGCTCAATTAGGACCGGGACCTACGGTTTAAAGTGGATTCCGAGCCGCTACAACACCCATGCATTTGAACCCGATACCTGTGGTACCGAATGCCAGAGCGCCAGCCATTCGGCAGTGAGGCCCCCATATAATCTATATAAGATAATCTTTATTTCAAGAAGCAGAAATGTTTGTGTCAATATCAAATATCAACATTCATTTATTTTTTTATAAAACGTTTATAATATAAAAAATAAATAAATGCAAGCATATTTTGATAAAAACCAAACTTACTTGAAAGTATTTTTCTTTCGAAACAAAAGAAAAAAAAATTTAAAAATCTCTTTCTTGAAAAAAAAAAAAAAAAAAACTTTTTCTTTGCTTAGAGACATATTTAATAGAAATTTTTAGTTTAAACAGCAATGTAAAAGAAAAAAAAATCTTTAATGATTGCTTTCAGGCAATTTCAATTTGAATTATTATTATTTTTTTTTTCATAACTTGGACTATTTTTACACGGATGGAAAAAGGAAGAGGGAAATATCTCTGCCCATGACTACCTCAAAAAGAAGGAGAAGTCATTAGCATCTTCTAAACTTCTTCCAGTTTTCTAGAAGAAAACTTCAATCACAACAGACAATGAATGAAAAAAAGAAGGTTCGATTTTTCTCTCCAATTAGGAATAAAAAAACATGCAGCAGCGAAGATATTGTACTTTCTAATGTTTTGCCGAATCTGCGTTTTTTATTTTTAATAGCCTTTGAGGTGCAATTTGTTTTCTGCTACGTTTTATTTCATCTCTTGATACGCAGATAAACAAGAGCATCCTAGTGAAATGATTGAACAGAGGCTAGAGGCAAAAAATGTTGACAGTGTTGCTTTTTTATCCACGCTTAAAATGTCAAGTGCAGCAACGTAGCTTTTCAGACACAATACATATCTATATACATTAGAAATTAACAAAATATTTCTCGAATAGTTGAGCCATCAGGTGTTATGATTAGCCAGAGAAATTTTTTATTTTTAAGCCAGATGAGCACAGATAATATAAAATTTAAAAAAAAAAAAGTTGAAATTATTTGGTGAATTTCAATGAACTTTTATTTTATTTTTATCACAGGAACTAGAATTTATACTTTTAAATGATGATTTAATTTTCACAAACAAATATCAGATGCTATTTTGGGAAAATGGGTAGACACTTTCTTTGTCTTTCCTTATTTTGAGAACATGTAGACTACCTCCAAGTGGTGCATCCTGGGCAATGTTCTGTATGACTAAGAGGGACTACAGTTTTTCGGAATGGTCATCCGGTTGGCCTGCATTTATTGCAATGATCAAGCGGTTGGCCTGCATGTATTGAAATGATCAACCGGTTGGCCTGTATGTATTGAATTCATTTTAAAATTTCAATTTATCTATTGTGAACTCTTTGTGATTTGGCAGAACTAATGAACCGATCCCACTGCCATTGCTGTTTGACACTTCATGACGAATCCGAGAGACTGATTCGAGAGAAAAAAAAATCTTTAATGATTGCTTTCAGACAATTTCAATTTACATTATTATTATTATTTTTTTATAACTTGGACTATTTTTTACATGGATCGAAAAAGGAAGAAGAAATATCGCTGCCTATGACTACCTCAAAAGAAGGAGAAGTCATTAGCATCTGCTAAACTTCTTCCAGTTTTCTAGAAGAAATCTTCAATCACGCAGCAGATAGTGGAGAAAAAAAGCAAGGTTCGATTCTTTCTCTCCAATTAGGAAAAAAACATGCAGCAGCGAAGATATTTTCATACTAATGTTTCGCAGAATCGGCGTTTTTATTTTTAATAGCCTTCGAGGTGTAATTTGTTTTCTGCTACGTTTTATTTCATCTCTTGATAGTATACACGCAGATAAACAAGAGCATCCTAGTGAAATGATTGAGCAGAGGCTAGAGGCACAGAACTGTTGACAGTGTTTCTTTTTATTCTCTCTTAAAATGTCAAGTGCAGCAATGTAGATTTTCAGACACAATATCTATATATAAATATATACATTAGAAATTAACAAAATAATTATAGAATAATAGAGGCATCAGATGCTATGGTTAGCCAGAGAATTTTTTTTATTTTTAAGGCAGATGAACACAGATAATGTGTTGTTGTTGTTTGTTGTTTCTTATCCCACTTGGCTGGCCAAGCCCACGAGCCCATACGTACTCATGATTTAAGGAGGAAGGGAGCAGCTTCTGTTGTGATGAAGCATCCGTAGGTAGAAGTCTGACTTTGGCTCCGTGACGCTCTTACGGTCATAGGAGACCGGTACCTACAGCTTAAAGTGGATTCGAACCATTACAAACATCCATGGCATCGCCGGGATTTGAACCCGAAACCTGTGGCACCGAGCGCTAGACACTCGGCCATTCATGTCCCAAATTTGTGAATGCCAACGGCACGTGGTGTTCCCAGGTGGTCGCCCACCCAAGTACTGACCGCGCCCAATGATGCTTGACTTCGGTGATCTAACACAGATAATATGAAAAATTTAAAGAAAAAAAAAGTTGAAATTATTTGGTGAATTTCAATGAACTTTTATTTATTTTTTTTATCACAGGAACTAGAATTTATACTTTTAAATGATGATTTAATTTTCACAAACAAATATCAGATGCTATTTTAAGAACATGGGTAGACACTTTCTTTGTCTTTCCTATTTTGAGAACATGTAGACTACCTCTTAGTGGTGCACCCTGGGCAACGTTCTGTATGACTAAGAGGACTACAGTTTTCAGCATAGTCATCCGGTTGGCCTGCATTTATTGCAATGATCAACCAGTTGGCTGCATATATTGAAATGATTAACCGGTTGGCCTGCATGTATTGAAATCATTTTAAAATTTCAATTTATCAGTTGTGAACTCTTTGTGATTTGGCAGAACTAATGAACCGATCACAGTACAAAACTAAACGAACTAACGGCACGACAAAACTAAATGACTCAGACGACAACCTTTCAAGAAGAACAAAAAAAAAAAAAAAAATAAGGGGTGAGTAGTCCCATTTCATTGTCCCTGCTAATGGAAACGCCAATAGAGCTTCCTTAAAAAAAAAAGATCCAAATTTTGAATGCAAATCGAATGATAGATTTAGAGAAAGGAAACTTCCATAAGTGCCCATATTTTTTCCATTCTTGCCATATTTTTCCCCTCCTTAATTCTAAAAGATAGGGAAAAAAAAAGAAATTTTCCGTTAAAGAACCAATTTTTTACGTTATGCATTAAATACCATTCGTGTGTATTTTTTTTCAAATTGAAACAAAATAGTTTACCACTGATATGCATGTGTAAACGTTAAATCACAAACTTAGCAAAAACAACTATTCCAAAATCTGTTGCGGTAGAATTATATAAGACACCCTGAATTCTCCTTCTTGTATTCTTCCAGTAATTCCTCCAGTAAGCACTTCGAGAAAGACAGCTGCCTGATGGCCAATTGTCTAGTGCCCTGGCCTTTGGTACCACAGTTAGAATACTGGCGGTGGCATGGATGTGGTTAGTGGTTCGGAATCCACTTTAAAATGTAGGTCGCGGTCTAATTAGAACAATGTGTGCACAAAATGCCCTTAGAGCGACAAATCAAACCTCCTAATTTTACCCAATGACCAATTCACTAGCTCTCTGACCTTCGGTAACACGCTTCAGGTTCGAATCTGGCGGTGGCATAGATGTTTGTTAGTGGTTCGGAATCCACGTAAGACTATAGGTCCAGGTCCAATTAACCCAAAAAACTACCCCCTACTGTCATTTTTTAGAAAGTCAAAGTGGGCACAAAAATGACAGTAGAGAGATCAACCAAACTAATCCATTTAAGACAAATAGTCAATAATATATGCTCGGCTTACCATCCAAATTACTAAATCTATCATGGTTATAATTTTGATCATCTAAAAATTTTCCATATTTTTTTTTTTTTTTTTGAAAATAGTAATAATAATTTTTAAATAATACATAATTATTAAAAGAGCTAATTCAATAAAAAGTAATCAACTCTTTACATTTAAATAGATATACCTGCACGGTATCGTATTTATAGTACCGTCTTAATCTGCCATCTTATTTAAAGTTACGCGAACCCGTACCTTACAGAATTAAAATGTTTTGACATAAAGGATTAATCTGGTCTTCTTCACCGTATCTTGAAGACAAAACTAAATGACACAGACGACAATCTTTCATGAAGAACAAAAAAATAAGGGGGTGAGTAGCCCCTAATGGAAGCTAAAGTTCCTTAAAACAAGTTCACTCTATTGCAGAAATTCCTTTATAAATAATTTTCAGTCATTTTTTAGTATATCTGGCGCCACCTATTGGTAGATATATGTAACTTAAATATAAAAAACTAAAATTAATTAATTAAATTTAATTGCTGAATTAATATTTGAAAAAAAACTAAACAACAAGTGTCATCCACTTCATGTTCAAAAAAATGTATTTGAACTTGAGTGGATGAATAAAAAAGTATTTTATTAGCGATTAAAAATTTGAACAAGATATATATAGCTTGTGAACTAATAGTAGGAATTGAAAAAGGGATCAACTGTTTAAATTTAAAAAAAATATACCTGAATGGTATAGTAACTGCTTACCACATCCTCTTATTTAACGTAACGCGAATCCATCCCTTACAGAATTTAAAATGTTTTGACATAAAGGATTAATCTGGTCTTCTTCACCGTATCTTGACGACAAAACTAAATGACGCAGACGACAACCTTTCAAAAAGAACAAAAAAAAAAATAAGGGGTGAGTAGCCCCTCATTTTATTGCCCCTGCTAAAAACGTCAATAGAGGCTTCCTTAAAAAAGATCCAAATTTTGAATGCAAATCGAATGATAGATTTAGAGAAAGGAAACTTGCCCCTCGTAAAAGTGCATCAGCGCCATATTTTTTTCCCTCCTTCATTGTAAAAGATAGGGAAAAAAAAAAAAATTCCCGTTAAAGAACCAATTTTTACGCTATGCATTGAATACCATTCGTATGGACGATTGCATTACCATATTTGTTTTTTCCCTCTTTATAGAAAATTCTTTTTTTCAAAAAAGGGGAAAAAATGTGAATAAAAGTGTTAAAGTATTTCTTCCTGATGGCTTCAAATGGTACGTGAAATAATATTTTTTTTTCTTCTTCATTCAGAATTATTAATTACTTTTGGTTGTAAAGAATCTCGTTGAAAGATATTGAATGGTGTTAGATATAGTATTTGACAGGGGGATATAAATTACTTCAAATTTTTTTATTGATAAAAAATGCTTAATGTTTATGAATGAATGTAAAATGTGCTATCACGTTAGCTCAAGTATGTAATTTTTAAGGTTACGAAGGATTTTTTTTGCCTGAAAACTATGTGTTATCATGGTAAAAATGCTTTAATATGAGTTTTTAAATAAAATATTTGTTTTTGTGTAGGTGTGTGATAACTTTTTTTTTAAAATTTAGAACATACTTTTTTTTTTTCTTTAATTTCATTGAACTTTGATTTATCTTATTTTTGTGTACAGTTGAAAGTCGTTGCACAAATTTATTTGAATGGCGTTTGATATAGTATTTGACAGGGGATATAAATTACTTCAAATTTTTTATTGATAAAAAAAAAAATGCTTAATGTTTATGAATGGATGTAAAATGTGCTATCACTTTCACTGAAGTATATAATTTTTAAGGTTACGAAGGAATTTTTTTTGTCTGAAAAACTATATGTGTTATCATGGTAAAAATGCTTTAATATGAGTTTTTAAATAAAATATTTGTGTTCGCGTAGGTGTGTGATAACTTTTTTTTTTTTTAAATTTGGAAAGTGATTTTATTTTTCTTTTGTTTCGTTGAACTTTGATTTATCTTATTTTTGTGTACAGTTAAAAGTCTGTACACAAATTTATTTATTATATTATTGCTCAGTGGCAACACGCGCCTCTGATGAACGTGAAGACTGAGGTTCAATTTCCTGGCGTCATTATTGTAGATACTGTTTCAAAAAACGAGTAAGTTCGATGACGTTACTGATGTTCAGCATCTTGCGTCGTTAGTCGGACTACATGGTGGGAGTTTTTCCGGATTTTCTCCCATACAATACATTAATGCGGCATAGTCACCTCTAAAATTACACCGGAAAGACACTGCTCTCCTTCTTCAGCGACACGAATCCAAGTGAGACTTCTTCTTTTGGGTGCTCTATCACAACAAAAGCATCCCCTTCCTATCCATCTATGAGTAGATTACTCATGGGGTGCCCGTCCAGCACTGCTCACACTGAGGATTACGCACAAATGACTAACTCAAATTAGTATTATAACACTACTACACTTAATCAATGTTCTAGTTGTTTGGTCAACATTTCTTACATTTAAAATATTTTTTTTACAACTACAATAATTCTTAAGCCATATTTATTCAAAATGCACATTCTCCTATATACCACAGGTTTCGTGTTCGAATTCCGGCTGGGCCATGGGTGTTTGTAGTGGTTCGAAATCCATTTTAAATCGTAGGTCCCGGTCTAATAGAATCATAGATCGTTGTGAGTAGTGTTACTCGCTTCCGTAGCATATCTTCGAGCTACAGCGTCTTCTACTACCCCGTGTAGTGCTAAATGAGTAAAGTGGTGCAGCTTTTGCTTATGGCATAAAGATTAACTATTTTTGTATTGCCAGCTGCATTAGAACGACAAACATGCAGTAGCGAAATCAATAAATAAAGTTCAATAGTATAATCTAATATTTTTGTTATGCTTAAATGGTATTTGGACTATTTTTAGCGATGTAAATGTTGTTATCTATTAATATTTTTTTCTTATATTTATCCCAAATTCACATCCCTCTCAAAGAATCCCTATAAACAAAAAATAAATATATGAATAACACGAGTTATTATTTTAATCCCGTATAATATAAATTTCTTTTTTTCTACTTCTAGCTGTATATAAAACCCTTTTAAACATAAAGACTGCTGAGCTGCTAAGATGTAACCATATTTCTTAGAGTAAAAAAAAAAAAAAATGAATTTTTATAAAACCGAAATATTTCCAGACGTTAGGTTTTTTTCGTTCACATTTTTTTTTCTTAAAAGGAAACACTGACCAGAAACCAAGTCAGACTTCTACCTACGCATGCTTCATAACAACAGAAACAACCTTTTCCCCTCCAATCATGAACAGATTACTCATGGGATGTCCGTCCTGCACTGAAGGACACTGAGGATTATATACAACAACATATCTCAATAAAATTCATGTAGTCTAATACTTTTTTATGTGTAAATGGTTTTCAAACTTTTTTAACGATATAAATGTTGTTATCGGGCCCTGATGGCAGAGTGACTACAATCTATAGCATTGAGCAATCGGTCCCCCACGTTTTGTGTTTGAGTCCGGTGGTACCATGGATGATTTTAGTGCTTTGGAATCCCTTTAAACCATGGGTCCCGGTCAAATATGACTGTAGAGCATTGGGCGTAAGGCTGACAACCCTACTCTATAAAAAGAAAGCATCTCCTGTCTCGAAATCTCCCAGTAGGCAGAAATCCTTATCCCACCATGGCGCTGTTGAGTCAATGAAATGTTGTTTTCTATTAATATTTTTCTTATATTAACCTCAAATTGACATCCCTCCCTAAGTACCTTATGAACAAAAATTAAATGTATAAATAACACGAGTTATTATTTTAATTCCGCGTATTATACCTTTGTTTTTTTACTTCTAGCCGTATATAAAACTCTCTTAAACATAAAGACTGCTGAGCTGCTAAGATGTAACCATATTTCATACAGTAAAAAAAAAAAAATGCATTTTTAAAAAACCGAAATATTTCCAGACGTTACGTTTTTTTTTTTTTTCGTTCACATTTTTTTTTTTCTTAAAAAGGAAACATTGACCAGGCACCCCCTTAGGCTTTGGATTATGCATATACTGGAATAATTTTTTTTCCGTCGTTTCTTTTTTGCCAAGCTAAGCACTTCTAGAACTTTAAACATATCTCATAAACCCGACACAAACGTGTTTTTTTTAAAAGGAGTAAAAAAAAAAAAAAACTTGTTTCATAATGAGTCTTCTCTAAGAAGATAAAAAAAAAAAAAAAAAAAAAAGATGGTACTGAAAAATATGCCCGGAGGCAAACCTACTGGATTAAGATCCTTATTTTCGTGTCATTTCGGCGTATAAAAAAAATAGTTTTTGGAGAAGAAAAAAAGTTTTGTAAGAAAAAAAAAAAATTTCGTTACTTTTATTGTGTATTTTTTTTTCTCCCATTAAATGTTTTATTTCTTCTCCTTTCTAAAAATATCTCGAGACGTTCTTTAAAAAGAGATGAAAATACTAATTTTAAAATATCCGTTTTTTTCGTATTTATTTTTTTGGACAGAGTACTGGATTTCTGAACTAGAAAAGCTAGGTTCGGTATCCGACAAACAAAACCTAACGTAAAGCTCTAATGTCTATGTCTGGGATAGGCACGGCAGTTCCAATAAAAAGTAATATTTTTGTACTGGGATTGATGAGGAAGGGGAGAACACCCATATGCTGGGTACGGATAGTTAGGCTACTGGAGATTAGAGGGTGTAAGTATTAAATTAAATTTTCCATTTATATATATCAGTAAGCTGGAATATACGTCCATTCTCGGGAAGCTCAATTAATTTTTCTAAATACAATTAGGTCTTTAGTTCAACACTACGGTAGTTCAATGTCGGCTAAGTGTAGAAGATCCGCACCCCGTAATCTACTTATGCAACGTTGAATATTCTATGAATCTGATGCTCTGTAGCCCTGATTGTTCATACATGCCAAGGAGTTCAATCTCTGAAGATACCATATCTTGTGGTGCTCGTTCAACACTGTTGTGGTACAATGTGGGCTAAATGTAGAAGGCCACCACTTCGTGATGCACTTTTATGTAACATTGAATCTGACGTTCTGAGGCTGAAATGATCGCCCATGACTGGAAATTTAAACTCTCAAATGTAGAAGGCACCCATGATGTGTTCGTATAACGTTGAATATGTTATATATACGTAGTTGGAATGTTCAGCTGTTCTGTAATGTCTTCAATGTCCTTCCATGTCAGGGATTCGAAACTTCCAGATGTCATTCCTGAATGTTCTCCCTGAAAACTGTCATTGAAAAATGGTAGTTGAATACAGAAGTCCCTTTGATGCAACCCAGTAATGCTGCATATTTGCTCTTCTTTAGGTGAATGTCAGCATTTTGAAACCACGATATCAAAACATTTTTCTAAAGAGATTGTTTCTCTTATTCAGAATATGTATTGTGAATTTGTTAAGTAATTATTATCTCTAAGGGAGAGAAAATACTATCATAAGACCAGTATTAACATATGCTTCTGAAACATGGTCACTAACAGCAAGAGAAGAGAAAATGCTGGCAATCTTTGAAAGAAAAAGTGCTACGAACTATTTTTGGTGGTATCAATGACAATGGAAATTGGCGAAGAAGATACAATTTTGAACTTCACAAACATTTTAGAGATATTGACATTCATAAAATTTGTTAAACTGAACAGAATGAGAGATGGGCCGGTCATCTCATGATAATGGAAAGTGATAGAGTTGTTTTGAGGGTTTTCAATGTAGCCCCTTTTGGACAGCGACCAAGGGGAAGACCGAAAAAAAAGATGGGTCGACTGTTTAGACTCTGATTTTAATGTTATTAAGATAAAAAACTGGAGTTCCACAACTAAGAGGAGAACAGCCTGGCTGGATCTTTTAAAGAAGGCCAAGGCCCACAACGGGCTGTCGAGCAAGTTATGATGATGATGATGATAGAAAATAACTTCTGAGCCTGATATCATTTTTTTTTTATAATACCGCAGTGGGGTCGATTGTCTTAAAGGTCCTCTTTCAGGGATAATTGTCGCACGCATTTATCTCATATTAAAGAAACCCACGAACTACTATCCCTATCCTACTATTGAAGCAAGAAGAGATCGGCTGGCTTTTTCTATCAATTTATGCTGTTCAAACTACAAGAACTGCTTGAAAATATTTTATTATTATTATTATTATTTTCCTTTTATGACAAAATTTTTATTTTGTGATGATGCTTATATCCTAGTTTACATAATTTATTAATCAAACCTATTTATAATTTTTCACAGTGAATAAAGAAAAAAAAATTTAGTCTCTAATTTTTTCAGTTTTTCTCAAATTTCGGTAGTTCCAAAATAATTAAGTAATTTATATGAAATGTTTAAAACATGGTAAACATAATTTTATGATATTTTGTTTTTATAGGTTAACTCTTTCGAAATTACGTGTTGTATAGGACAAAACTCATAAACTCACACAAGGAAGCATGTTTGTTATGAAGGTGTGTTTATACATGTTGTCATATTCAAAATAGGGTTTTTGTTCCCTTCCCTGAAAACAATAGCAATCGCAAGAACCTGAATCCATTTGTAATTTATCTGCCACGTTACCACTGGCCTAGTTTTTAAAGAATATTTCTTTTCATTATGCACCTTTATCTTCAAAGTTAATGGAAGTATTAAAAGTAATTCAAGATAAAAGCAAACAAAGCAGAATTCAAGATATTTGTAAATATTTACTTAAAATACGAATAACAAACGACACAATAGCCTGAACAGAAACGAAAGAGAGACAAAAACTGTGTTTAATTTCGATTTCCTTTTGTGGTTGAAGGGGCAGGGATAAGGATATCATTACTATTCATTCATAGTTGAATGAATTTTATGAAAATCTAAAGTTCAAAAACACCAGTTTGTTGCATTCGTAACTCAATAGTTAATTTAGAAGTTATTTGGAATTTATTATTCAAAGTATTTAAGAAATGGATTACATTTTGCAGTGAATTCATAAGCATATTTTGTAAAAATCTGTATTTTGTGTGCTGCATTTTTACTCTCTATTCTTTAGAGAAATACATATTTTTAAATGCAAAAATTCTTGCATGAACTCTTCTAAAACTATTTAAAAAAAAATTAATGTTATTTTACAACATCACTCTTCCGTTTCAAAATTTATGTGAAATCAACCTTTAAGCAGCAACTCTCATCCAGAAAAAAGAAAATCCAAATCCTATTCATACTATTGAGTCATTTGTTTCTCACATTTTAAGATAGCATATTATAATAATTCCAACTTTTTTTTATAACTATTCCAGCTCATTTTTATACTTCCCAACATTTGGGCTTGTGGTAACCATATAGTTTAATGAGATTATAATTACATAATCTTTGTTTTAATCCAAATAAATTATTAAAAAATGTAAAACAACTTTTACAAAGTTAACCTCGAGAAGCATAAAAAAATGCAATTAGCATTTAGACTGTTTATAATAAAATGAGCATGCAATAAAAACAAAACCACCATTTTGTGTGCAAATGATGGTTTTTCTTGAATTGTTTTTATTAGTAAGAGTTTAAACCACCCTTTTCCATTTTGTGGAAAATGGTGGTTAAAAACTGTTTTTATAAGATATTCGTTAAACCACCTTTTATGGCAAAATATGAGGGAATAATTTATCGAGAGTTTCAAACCAGAGAATCAGCCGGCAATCTAATTATTTTAAATTTGCTTCTCATATTAATAATCTCATTTCTCAGATAAACCACCCTTTTTTGAGCTTTGTCATTAAAAACGTTTTCAGCATGAATATTTTTAAATACATTAAAAAAAAAAACAACCAACTCCATTTTGTGGTAAGCATGATAAAGGGAGCTTGAAGAATGGAAGGGGGCTTAAAACAATTTAAATAATTTCATTATTTATATGAATGACACCTGCCATACCTATACACCATTAATTCAGTGCTTTGATTCATTTCAATATTAAATTCTTATCATGAGAATGACAAGCGTCAAAGAGGATCAAAAACTTAAATTTTAAACTTTTTAGAAAATAATCTTTTTGGTTACCTTGTAATAAAATCCATCTGCCCTTCATATCCTTTTCTTTGTCATAAAAAAAATTGTTGGTTTAACATGGTTTTTTATAACAAATCTTTTAAACCGCCAACTGCCATGGAGAAACATAAAAGATGACAGTTTCATAGAGGAACTTCCTTAGAAATTTAAAGAAAGTTAATTTCGATTAAGACTTTTGAAACTTGAACTGTTTTCAAGCTATATTTGTTATTTACAATTATTACAATTTTTAATAGGAGCCAATCTTTTTGTTCGATAAGTCCACCTTTACTTCCTCTCAACAATAGAAAATGGTAGTTAAATACATTTTTATAACAAATCTTGTTAAACCAAACTGCCATGGAGAAACATAAAAGATGACAGTTTTATAGAGGAGAAACTTAAAGAAAGTTAATTGCGATTAAGACTTTTGAAACTTGAGCTGTTTTCAAGCTATATTTGTTATTTACAATTATTACAATTTTTAATAGGAGTTTAATCTGTTCAATAAGTCTACCTTTACTTCCTCAACAATAGAAAACGGTAGTTAAATACATTTTATAACAAATCTTGTTAACCAGCAGCTTTTATGGCGAAACATAAAGGATGACGGTATACTGAGAGTTAATTGAAAGAGAGTCAATTTTGACTTTGAAATTGAATTTTTTTAAAAATATATTAATTAGTAATAATTATTGCAATTACAATAAGTGCTACTATCTTCAGTTACTCTACTATTACTTCGCTAATAACATAAAAAACTGCAGGTAAGCACAAATATTTTATAACAAAACCTTATTAAATCAATGATGGTTTATCGAGAGGTAAATGAAAGAGAGTTGTGAAACTGAATTGTTTTTAAGTTGTGTTTATTAATATCAATTATTACAATTATAATAAATGCTATTCTCTTCAGTAACTCTACTCTCACTTACAGAGAAATACATAGATAGTTAAACACAAATATTTTATAACAAACCTTGTTAACTTTCATGTCAAAAATTAGGGTGGTGGTTTATAGAGGAATGCTTGAAAACCGGTCAACTGTTATTCAGAAATGAAATTTTTTTTTAACACAACACTTCATATTAATAGGATTATCACAGTAATTCCGTCTGAAACATACCTATTATATATGTACATAATAAAAGGGAATGTTATACTTTTTTAAACATGCAAGCGGCGCATGAAGGAGACAAATACACGAAAATATGTCAGCTCCGTCCAGCAATCCATACAACTCACTTTTTAGAACCCAATTAATAACCAGTTGCATTCGTGCCTGTGTTTATTAATAACAATTATTACAAATTATAATAAATGCTATTCTCTTCAGTAACTCTACCCTTTACGTACAGAGAAATACATAGATAGTTAAACACAAATATTTTATAACAAACCTTGTTAATTTTCATGTCAAAAAATTAGGGTGGTGGTTTATAGAGGAATGCTTGAAAACCGGTCAACTGTTATTCAGAAAATGAAATTTTTAACACCACACTTCATATTAATAGGGATTATCACAGTAATTACGTCTGAAACATACCTATATATATATGTACATATTTTATAAAAAATGTTATACTTTTAAACATGCAGCGGTGCATGAAGGAGACAAATACACGAAAATATGTCAGCTCCGTCCAGCAATCCATACAACTCACTTTGTGAACCCAATTAATAACCGGTTTTTCGTGCCTGGTTTATTAATAACAAAAAATTATAATAAATGCTGTATTCTCTTCAGAACTCTACCTTTACGTACAGAGAAATACATAGATAGTTAAACACAAATATTTTATAACAAACCTTGTTAACTTTCATGTCAAAAATTCTGGTGGTTTTATAGAGGAATGCTTGAAAACCCCAACTGTTATTCAAAATGAAATTTTTAACACCAACACTTCATATTAATAGGATTATCACAGTAATTAACTGAAACATACCTTTATATATGTACTGGAAAATTTTTAAACATCGGCGGTGCATTTGGAGCAAATACGAAAATTAGTCCTCAGAATAAACTCACTTTTAGACCCTTAATAACCAGTTTGAGCCTGTGTTTAAAATATCAGGCTTACAATTATAATAAATGCTATTCTCTTCAGTAACTCTACCTTTACGTAGAGTGGATGTTAAACACAAATTTTATAACAAAACCTTGTCAACTTTCATGAAAAAATTAGGGTGGTGGTTTATAGAGAATGTTTGAAAACAAATCAACTGTTATTCAGAAAATGAAATTTTTAACACCACACTTCATATTAATAGGATTATCATCGTAATTCTATCAAACATACCTATTATATATGTACATAATAAAAGGGAATCATACTTTTAAACATGCAAGCGGTGCATGAAGGACAAATACACGAAATATGTCAGTCCGTCCAGTTTCACTGAACCCAATTAATAACCGGGTGCATTCCTGTGCCTGTGTTTTATTAATAACAATTATCAAAATAGTTGTTCCTTTAGTAACTCTACCTGTACAGAGATCGGAAAAGTACATAGATAGTTAAACACAAATATTTTATAACAAACCTTTAACACAAAAATTATTTGGTTTGTATAGAAACCGGTAGCTGTAAAAAAATGAAATTTTTTTGCGAACACCACACTATATGCAGTAATTATCCTTGTTTGAACGGAAAAAGTATATGTACATAATGGGGAATGTTATACTCCTTAAACATGCACTGCAAGGAACAAATAGTATGTCAGCTCCGTCCAGCAATCCAGTACAACTCACCCCTTAGAACCCAATTAATAACCGGTGCATTCGTGCCTGAAAACGATAGCACACAAACCGGAAAGTATGTGTAGGCTATAAATAAGACAAGTATTTTTTGTATAATCTATGAAAAATTAAAATCGCATGTGAATTTTTGGAGCACGTAATTAGTCCTTGAAAATCCGAGAGTTTGAGCGGAAAAAGAAAGCAGGCTTCTGATAAGTTCTTTTCTCTTAGCTAGAAAAAGTAGTAAAAGGCCCTCTCAAGGCCCTGAAAGAAAGGGGTAGAGGAAGTTCTGGGTTTCATCGTTCTATCACCTCAATGTCACTTCACACGCGAATGGATGTCTGTTTTGTTTTGTAAAAAGGGGGAGGATTCGTTTCTTGTTGTTTGTTCCTCATGATTATGCAGGAAGCAATAAGGCACTTTACACGGATTGAGTAAGACATAAATACATATGCAGTAAATCCTTGTTGAACGTGGAAGTTATGTCCTTAACACACTGCAAGGAAGTAGTGTTCTACAAAGTTCCTTTTTAGGGAAAAACGTGTTATGTGTAGGCTAAACTAAGAAAGTATTTTTTTATAATCTATATAAAACGTCTCAAAATTAAAAAAAGAGGAAAAGAAACAAATTGTTTCTTTTCCTCTAAAAGCAAGAAAGGTTCTCTATTTCTGCTTAATATGTAGGATACAATAATTTAAGGCACTTTTACACGGATTAAGTAAGATATATATATATATAGTAAATCCTTGCTGAACGTGAAGGTTTTGTCATCAACACAATGCACAGAAGTCTGTTCCACAAAAACCCTTTATAGGGAAAAATGTGATGTATAATAGCTAAACTAAGAAAAAAAGAAAAAAAATGGTAATAAAAAAAAATATAATCAAGGATATATAATAGAAGGCTATTTATTTCTATATTACAAATTTATTTCTATATATAATCAAGGCATTTGATACAATAATATTAAGGGACTTTTAAATGAATTAAGTAAGATATATATATATAATAAATCCTATGCTGAACGGGAAAGTTAAACCTGCTGAACGGGAAAGCTATGTCATTAATACCTTTCATTTCGTGGAAGTCGTGTTCTACAAAGTTTCTTTCAGGGGGAGAAACGTGTTAGGTATAGCCTAGAACTAAGTATCTATAGTCTATTATAATCTATATAAACCCAAACAATCTTGTAATTAAAAGAGGAAAATGAAATAAATGCTAATAGAAAGGTTTTTTTATTCCTACTTAATATGTGTAGGCACTTGATATAGTAATTTAAGGCACTTTTACATGGATTAAGTAAGCATATATATATATAGTAAAGCCTCAACTACGGCAACTAAGTAAGCTCAACTATAAAGTCTATATAATAATATAAACAAAATACAAAAGTTTCCTTTATAGGGAAAACACGTGTTAGTTATAGCCTAAACTTAGAAAGTATATTATAATAATCTATATCTATCCAGACAGTCTTGTAATTAAAAGGAAAATTAAACCAATGGTAATAGAAAGATTCTATATTTCTGCTTAATAAATAGACATAATATTGTTTTCAAAAATCTAGTGATTTCTGCTGATTTTTTGGACAACGACAGGCGTATAAAATTCCCTTTTTGGGGAAAACACTTGTTAGGTATAGCCTAAACTAAGGAAGTCTTTATAATTTATCTAAACACAAATAGCCCCTATAATTAATGGAGAAAATGAAACAAATGCTAATAGAAAAGTTCTTTATTTCTGTTTAATAAGTAGGCAATTGATATAATAATTTTTTTAAATCTAGTGATTTTCGCTTGGGACATCGACGGACGTGTACAAAGTTCCCTCTCTAGGGAAAAACTTGTTTGTTACAGCCTAAACTAAGAAAGTTTATTATAATAAATTTAAATCCAAATAGTCTTGTAATTAAAAGAAGCAAATTAAACAAATACTAATAGAAGATATACTAACATAACACGCCTTTTCCCTAGAAAGGGAAGTTTGTGTACGCCAGTCATTGTCCCAAGTAAAATCACTACATTTTTAAAACAATTATTGTATCAGGTGTCTATTTATTAATCAGAATTAAAGATTCTTTATTTCTGCTTAATAAATAGGCACTGAATACAATAATTTTTCAAGAAAATTGTGATTTTCGCTTGGGACAGCGACTGACGTATACAAAAATTAACTTTCTAGATGAAAAAAATAGGTATAGCCTAAACTAAAAAAAGTCTATTATAATCTATATAAATCCTAATAGTCTCTTAATTAAAAGAGGAAAACGAAACAAATACTAATTGAAAGATTCTTTAATTTTACTTAATGTATATGGGACTTATATAATATAAAATTATTTTCGAAAATCTAGTGATTTTTGATTGGGACCACGACTGTCGTATATCTTAAAGTTCCATTTAAGAAACCTAGAATTTGTTATCCCTATAACCCTATCATATGGTTTATTTCCAAAACTTTTAGCAATATATTAATTTGACAAAACTAAATTGGTTAATATGGTATTAATATGGTTATTGGGTTGGTTAATATAATTAATATAATTTTTTGGTTATTATTTATGGTTATTATTGTTTTGGTTATTATTATTAATTAATTTTGGTTAATATATTTTTTTGGTTAATATAATTTTTATTGAAAAAAAAATGTAAATCGATTTAGTTGTGAATAATTTTATTCAGATTGAATTACAGCTGTAATACTTTTTTTTTTTTGCTAATATAGTACTTTTGCTGGGAAGCCCACAAGATGGATTTTAATAGTCTTTTATTTGTCCCTGTAAACTTATTACTTGTTTTCGACTTTTCGCATAATTTCATAAGAAAACATAATTAATATGGGCAGTAAAATTGTAAAAAGTATTGAAATTTAGTACAAAATATATTTGAATGCTTAATTGCGATTTTAAAATTGAACTTTAATGTTTATCCATGTTAAAAAAACTCCGTTATTTTATAAATAATCAAACTGACGAAAACAATAATAAAAGAAAACAATAAACTATACATTGTATTAAACCAATAAATAATAAAAAACAATAAACTGTAAATTAAAACAATAAATAAAAAGAAAACAATAAACTATACTTTTATTAAACAATATATTTACTGTTTAGTCTATGCAGTTTATGAAATAGTATGTTACTTTCCCTTAATTAAAAAGTAATTTGCAATAAATAAGATTAAATTGATGATAATAAATGTCCTTACAATTAAAAGAATAAGAATAACATTTAAAAAAGAACAAAATTTTCAAATTCAGTACTTTTATTATTCTATTACATATAAAGATAATAACTCTTCTAAATAACATGTTTAGATATTCATCTATGTGTTAAATAATGAGAATTCATTTCGAATGTAATAATTTAAAACAAATATTTAAATGAAATTTCATTTCAAGTTTGAACAGTTACACCGATCAACAGTTCCAAATTAAACAACCCAAAGTGTCTAGACAGTAAATATATTGTCAGATTAAGTAAAAGATTACAATTAATCGTTTTAGAAGGCGGAATAAATCACATAAATCTTACTTAAATACTTAACTGATATTATCTTCAAGTTACTGCCAACGATAAATTTTGTTTTTATTGTACCCCATAAATAAGAGGAATGACATTTGTAGTGAGTTTTCAAGATACGTTGTAAATGAAATTTTGCTAATTTCGAGTTTAAATCTGGCAAAGAAAATGCGAGTGGAAGGAACTGAAGTGAAGTTAAAACATAAGATACATTTTAATAAAACAAATTTTATCTCCAACAAATTATGAAAAGAGATCTTTCCAAAACAGTATGCAAATTCTGAAAATAAATATAGATTATTTTTATCTTTTAATCTTTTGGTTAAAATAAAGATAAACATGACGTGATTATTCTTTAAATTTAGGAAACCTATATTTAAAAACTAATGTTATTCAAATCTATACAATCATAGTTTGCATCAATTATTCGGTTTAATCGTCAATGAATAATTTTGTTCGAATTTAGTTCATTTGTTTGCTGTAAAATATAATAAAATCTTAATGTTTAAAGTAATAAATATTAATACTACTGTGTCCAAAAAGGTAAGAACAACTTTCAATTTAAAATCCCGAGGCTTACGGAACTTCAATGTTTATTTCTTTTTAGGTTGCGGGTACAGTTCTTGACATCTGTGGGAAATTTGACGTCTAAATATTCTTTAGTGTTTGAGTTGCGCTTGGCTTTGTGAGACTCTAAAACTGATACCGGCGACTTTTGAAATGCCTGAATTAATTGAGTAAAGAACTTGCAATTACATTTTGCTTGAGTAAACGTATTGAATGTTGCAGAAGGCATTCGGTGGCCATTCCTACATGTAAAAGAAATATTTAGAAGTGGTATAAACAGTTCAAAGAAGGCAGAGAACGCGGTGAAGACGAAGAGCTATCTAGCCAACCATCACTTTGAACCGACGAAGCTCACGTCCAAAAAAAAATTAAATATTTGGTGCTTGCAAACCGTCGATTTACAATTAGAGACCTTGTAGACGATGTTGGAATGGGAAAAGAATCGGTCAATTCCATTTTGGGCCTTAAACGCGCCAAATCTCGATTGGTCTCGACGATTGGTACGAAAAACACTGAATGCACCAGTTCCCACTGCATTAATTCTTCATGGCTCTTTCGCCAAAATTGAAACCCATATCATTTCACAACCTGGACTTCTGGCTATTCCCTAAATTCAAAAGACCACTCCGGGGACACCGTTTTCAGTCGATTAAAGAGATTCGTCGTGAATCGCACCACGCTTTGAAGGTCATCCCTGCCGATGACTTTTTAGCATGCATTGAGGATTGGAAAAAAAGTTGTCATAAGTGCATTATGTCCGGAGGGGATTACTTTGAAGGCGATGGAATAAATTTGGAAGAATAAATAAAAGAGTTTTTGAAAAAAAAAAAAAATATTCTTACTTTTGAACAAGACAATTTTAATGTAATTTGTTTTTATCCTTTCTCAATCCAACTCTACTTGTTAATTAAAAAGATCATCCTATATCGACTTAAATCTATTTTTTATAGCTTCTGTTTTTAAGATGACCAAAAAAGGAAATAAAATCGTGTCTTACAGAAGTATTTTATGGTAATAATTATTTCCATAACTGACAACCATCCTTTTCTTAATTTCAGTGATTCATAGACCGTAAAAACATTTCTCCATTTGGACAAAAACAAACTATACAATACCGGAAACACGTCACTTTTTATATGCAATAAACACTCTTCAAATCCATATTTATTGCCACAGTAAAAGAAGAAAGATTTTGTCTCTCACACAACCACAGCGTGGCTGATATATCACGGACCACATTTTGCCTTTTGCCCATGAATCTACCATGCGCCCATTAAAGATTCATCACCCACACACCCCATGTTAGAGAGAGATCCACGGCCAGTGTGAATTCCCTTAATGTGCGGTAAGGGCAAAAATTTCCATATTTTATTCCCTCTTCTGCACCAAAAAGATTACCAGCGCACAATGCACCACAGGGTACGAATTTCGTTACCGCTCAGATTATTACGTGATGTTTTTGGTGCCACGACGGAGGATAACTACCGATTCAGAGCGTTCAGTGAAATTTACGATGTCAAAAAAGGCAGAAAATAAATATTTTATATCATCCCGAGGGTTTAGCGGAAAAGAAATATGTCATGAATAAAAAAAAAAACCTCTATCTCTCAATGCCTCTCCCCTCTCTTTATATATATATATATATATATCGAAGCGATGTTATACATATATATATATATATATATTTGTTCTAATGCAGCCGGAAATCACATATACAGCTTGGTCTTGGATGCCTTAAGGCAAGCGCTGCACAGATTGTAACTTGAAGATAAGCCACGGACGCGGAGTAACAATGCCCCCGCAACGCTCTACTTTCCTATTAGGACCGGAACCTACGGTTTAAAGGGAATTTCGAACCACTACAAACATCCATGGCACCGCCGGGATTCGAACCACAAGCGTTGGTACCGAGCGCCTGAGCCATTCAGGCCCCATATATATATATATATATATATATATATATATATATATATATATATAATATCGCTTCCGCAGCATATCTTCAAAGTTACACGTGCCCCCTGGGTAGTGCTAAATGAGTAACAGTGGTGCACCCTTTGCCTATGGCATAAAGATTAACTTCTGTATTGTTAGCTGCATTAGAAACAACAACATATCTACCTATATATATAAAAGAACACATCACATCAACACAAAAATCAAAAGGAGAACTGTGGCGAGGAAGGAACTGGAAGCCTTATCATTTTGAACAACACAAGTCAATATCGATATTGGCTGCCCAATTAGATTGTATAACAAAACAATCCAGGCGTCCACATTACAAAAACCTTGCAGTAACTCAGATTCAGACTTGCAAAATAAAAAAATAATGTTCAACAGATATAATCAGATTATAAAGAAAGAGAATAGTGCAGCTCTTATGGAAAAACATATATCATAAAAACATAAACCTTTCTTTGGTGGATTTACATTTGTCTTATTTTTTTTATCATATTGCAAAAATAAACAAAAGATCCAAATGATAAAATTAATGATCAAAATGATAAAATTCGTGCTTAAAGTGAGGTAATTCATGATGAAAAATGATGAAATTCATGATCAAAATGTTGATATTTATGATCAAAACGATGAAATGAATGATAAAAATCTAATGACCAATGTGATAAAAAAGAAATTCAATGACAAAAAATGTATATCATATGATATGAAATCATATATATTAATTAAAAAGTATATGCAACCTATGTAAAAATCTATCTAAAAAACATTTCATGATATACATAGAAAATGTTAAATGCACTTAAGTAAATTTCATTTAATTAGAAATCATTTTTTTAATATTTGAGAAAGAAAATTTTAATAAATTATTTCTTGTTTAATTTTAAGAGGAACAATGCAGCAGTGGCAAAAAATAATTAGTAATTTGGTTTAGTTTTGAAATTTATTATTCAACTATTGTGTAAGATAATTTCAAAACTCTAGAAGTTGAAAATAATAAGAGTAAATAGTAAGATTTTTTTAAATTTTCAAGCTTCATAAATAACAATGCACGTTGATTTTTAATTAATAAAACTAACAGAAACTTAATAAATTAGTTATGCATCCATTTTTAATTTAACTAAATATTCGGGGACAATATAAAAAATAAAATCTGAAGAGCTCTTATAGAAAAGTTTTATTAAATATAATTTTTAAAATGAACATGAAATTTATTACAATTAAGGGTTTTTTATGTACATTGTATATTGTACACTACGAAAATAATTGATTTTTTTTAAATAAATAATTTTTTTATCGATTTTTAACAGAAAAGTTAAAAATGTGCGCATTTATTAACTAACGAATTAATTAACTATTAATTAACATCTGCATTAATTGTTAAAATAAAGAAAATAATAATTTAATTATAAAAATATTGGTATTGATAGATATGAAATATGTATTTTATTCTACATTATACACAACAAAAATAATTGATTTTTTTTTTTAACAAATAATTTTTTATCGATTATTAATGAAAACTTAAAAACGTCTGTATTTATTAATATAACACTTATATGTATATTTCATTTTTTTGTACTATTTAAAAAATATCTGATATGTTTTAAAAATGAAATAAATGCTCAAAATATCCTTAGCAATCACGTTTCTTAATTACTTTTTTTCCTAATTCTTCTTAATATAAGTAAATAGAAAACAAACGCATTAAAAATTTGCTACTTAATTAAATTAAACACAATATCAAATTTTTATACTGAAAAACATAATAATATATGGAATATACAGCAAATCATAAGGAGAACATATTAGAAAAAAAACATTAAAATTTTAAAACTAAAAGTCATTGACCAATAAATATAAAATAAAAATATTGATACTAGTATAAAAGATAAAAATAAATATTTTTTCTCGAGTTAAATCATAAAAAGTCTCAAAATAATACAAGCAATATACCCACACAGAGAATATTATAAATACAGTTTCAATTTTTGAAACAAATCTCATTTTCTTATTCAAAAAATAAAATTACCTCATTTTTTTCCCAATTCTTAATGGTTTCTTTTTTGTGTACTTTTATCAAAATCTAACCACTTAAAATTCTTGAATGTAAAAGCAGGAATCGAGAAATTCAATTTCTCATAAAAAGATTGCTTTTTTGAAGAAAATGAGATCTCTTTAAATTCCAATCACTAAAAATGCACTCCTTCATAGATTTTTATAAAAAGAGATAGATGATCATGATTTCCAATATACGCAGCTTAAAAACACATATATTCAATTACGAAAAAATGAAACTACTCATGTAATAAATATACTATTTGATTATCAATGTACCGCATTTCCAACGGTATCATAAATATCAAAAGAAAACCAATTTCAAGGGGGATTCAACTAAATAATAATAATTTGAATTTTTGGATTCTTCATTTTAAGTTCAGGTTTTGCCGTAGGTCCCGGTCCCTAATAGGATCGTAGAGCGCTGCGGGGGCATTGTTACTCCTCGTTCGTGGCTTACCATCAAGTTACACGCGCCCCGTGGGTAATGCAAAGTGAGTAACATCGGCGCAGCCCTTATGGCGAAAGATCACGGTCTATCAGCCAGCTGCATTAGAAGAAAAAAAAAGTTCAGGTTTTTGATGTATAATAGATTAAACGAACGAATTATTTGTTTTTAATTTTATAGAGTATTTTTTTATTATTATTGGCAAAGGAATAATTTAAGAAAATTAAAAATATATTTCTGTCCTCCTTTTATTTTGAGGCACTTCTGAGTAAACAAGACGTGTTCAATCTTTTGATATATATATATATATATATGAAATATTCAGTGGGTTTATAATTTGGAATATTCATGAATATTCATCATGCCTTTTGAGATATTCAATGTGTATATAATTTGAAATATTCAGAAAATTTACAATTTTGAATATTCAGTTGGTTTATAATTTGTAATATTCAGCACATATATAATTTGTAATATTCAGTATGTATATAAATTGAAATATTCAGCAAATTTACAATTTAGAATATTCAGTATGTATATAATTTGAAATATTCAGCATTGATATTGTTTGAAATATTCAGCAAATTTACAATTTCAAATATTCAGAGGAATAATTTGGAATATTCAGCATGTTTACATTTTGGAATATTCAACCTATATATAATTTCAAATTTTCAGCAGATTTACAGTTTGAGATAACTAATAATGCCCTTTTAATGTACGTTAATGTAATGAAAGTTACACGACCTCCGATTTATGCTAATTTCTCTGATTTTTGATTTTACACAAAATTAATACTAATTTTATTTATAAAATAGACAAATATGTTAATGTACTTTTAAAAATCTCATAACCTCTTGAACTAACCACATGGAACCTGCAATAGTCCAAGCTAAAAACTGAACTAGATAACTAGTCTTCCGTACTAGATAAAAAAAGCGAATAATATCAAGAAGACTTTCAGAGGCAAATGCTTTCAATTATGTGTATTACTTGAGAAATCCTGAAAAAATACCCATCATGTTGTTTATCTGTAGATGTGAGGACTATGAGCCAAGCCCCCAACCATTTAAGGACCCCAAATTAAAATATTGTGTTCTAGACAGCAAGAGATTAATGTCTTTCTGATTTTAGAAGAAAATACTCACATTTATGTGTGTTAGTTGCGAAAACTAAGAAAATACCAATCATGCTGTTCATCTGTAGATGCGAGGCCTACAAGCTAAATCCAAAGAAATCTACGGAACCCAACATTTAAAATGTGTTCTAGATAGCAATGTCTTCGAGATTTTAGAAAATTCTCACATTTATATGTATTATTTAAGGAAACCTAGAAAATACTAATCATGTTGCTCTTCTGTAGATGCGAAGCCTATGAATCAAAACCAAACCATCCATGGTCCCCAAGTTGAAACATTGTATTATAAATAACAAGAAAACAAAGTTTTTGAGATTTTAAAAAGAAAATATTTCACATTTATGTGTATTCTTTGAGGAAACTTATAAAATACCAATCATGTTGTTCCGCTGTCAACTATGAGCCAAGCCCAAACAATCTAAGGACCCCAGATTGAAATATTGTATTCTAGACAGCAAGAGAACAAGATCTTTGAGATTTTAGAAGAAAATACTGACATTCATGTGTATTATTTGAGAAAACCCAGAAAATAACCATCATGTTGTTCAACTGTAGACGCGAGACCTCAGACCCAAGCCCGTGAAATCTCAAGGAATCACTGGACCCCAGATTAATAAACCTGTTTACTAGGTAAAAAACAATGTCTTTCAAAGACAATATTCACATTTATATGTATTATTTGAGGAAACCTAGAAAATACCCTTTATCTGCAGATGCGTGGACTATGACCCAAGCCCAAAAAGTCTGTGGACCCCAAATTAAAATACTTTGATTTTACTAGACTAGTATACTTGGAAATATGGGCCTGAATGGTCGAGTAGCTAGCGCTCTGGCTCTCAGTATCACAGGTTTCGGGTTCGAGTCCCGGCGGTGATATGGATGTGTGTAGTGGTTCGGAATCCACTTTAAACCGTAGGTCCCGGTCCTAATAGGATCGTAGATCGTTGCAGGGTCCTTATTACTCCGCGTACGTGGCTTATCTTCAAGTTACACGCGCCTCCTGGGTAATGCAAAGTGGGTAACGTCTGTGCAGCGCTTGTCTTAAGGCATCCAAGACCAAGCTGTCTAAATGTTTGCCAGCTGCATTAGAAAAAAACAAACTTTGAAATATAAGAAATAGAATAAATGTCTTTTAAAGAAAATACTCACATTTATATGTATTATTTGAGAAAACCCAGAAAATACCAACCAGGATATTTGACTGTCAATGAGGGTCCATTTTACAAAGTCTACTCATTTTTAAATGCAATGACTGTAGTTTACACCATCAGCGGGAATTGAACATATTACAATTAACATCCTAGTTAGCACACAATACTTTCATGCATAAATATGCTTGTAATTTAAGAACAGGATGAAATAATAATAATAATAAAATTTTATATTGAAGCGTATGTTTAAAATAAAGAATTTACTGTTGAACAACAGTAAAAAATAAAATACCTTTATTATATTTTATTGTTCTATGTTGTCTATACAATTTAAGAAGAGAACGAAATTGCTCGACTGAGTATTATTAAATTACATATAAGTAATCTAAAAAGTTTTTTTTTTTTTTTTGTATGCTCTTATGTATAAAAATAAGTAATAAAAAAACATTTTTTTGTCTTTTATATTCTTGACTTTCAAAGACATTTCTCAAAAGCTTCAACTTTTTTTTTTTTTATATTGTACACGAAATATTGTTACTAAATTGCGTCAATATTTGCAGAAATAATCATTGTAATCCACTGAGTAAAGATAATATTTTTCTATACGTTTCATCAATTTAACTTTTCAATGGAGTTTTTGTAACTTAATTAGCTTTTGTAGAAATGTAAGCAAAGACTTCTTTGTATTGCATTCTATTTCTGTAACTCATTCAGTTTAATCATATGGAATATAAAAAAAATATGCGAATATGCTGTGTTCGTAGCATATATGAATATGTTACGAACACATGTTTTATTTTTTCTTAATCAGTATTCAGTCTAGTGATTCTTAAGTACAATTTGCATTGTTATTACTGGAATTCACTTTACGTAAATTTGTATAAGTTGATTAGTTTTCGTAAATCAAATTCAAATAATATTGTAAAAATAATTCTTTAAAAATAACTGATGTATTTTATGCATTATATTAGTAATTATTTGTTAAAAAATATGACATATTTGTATAATATAAATAATTTAGTAATATAATTAATAATAAATCGGACCTGATGGCCGAATGGCTAGCGGTCTGGAACTCGGTATCACAGGTATCGTGTTCGAATCCCGGTTGTGCCATGGATGTTTGTAGTGGCTCAGAATGCACTTTAAACCGTAAGTAATTCTAAAAAAACTCGCCTAAAAACTAAACTAAAAAAAGTTACTCGCTTCCGTAGCATATCTTCAAGCTACGTCCCCCCCGGGTAGTGTTGAATGAGTAACAGCAATGCAGCCCTTGCTTATGGCAGAAAGATTCGCTGCCTGTATTGCCAGTATATTATCGTATTGTATTAGAACAACAACATTTACTAATAAATATTTTTTGTTCTGAACTTATTTTTTTCTTATCCCACTTGTTAGAGAGCAACATCTAAACCAAATCCAAGAACTGGTGTGGTCTCATGGAAGGAGAGAAAGAACGAGGCAGTTTCTGTTGTGATGGAGCACCCGTAGATAGAAGTCTGACTTTACTCCATGTCGCTGAAGAAAGAGGGGATTGTCTTCCGGGCAGATTTTAAGGAGGAACTACGCCACATTTGCGTATCGTATGGGAGAAAACCCTGAAAAGTCCAAGGTAATAAGGCAAGAGGCTGACCATCATCTATTCTCTTCGGTTTTTTAAACAGTGCCTACAACAAAGCCGCCAGGAGATTGAACCTTCGCTCTAATTGCCACTGAGTCACGAGTCAGGCTTTTGAACTTATAAACGAATAGGGCTTAAATTTAAAAAGCGAACTGACTTACATAAAGAAACCGAATTTAATTGGAAGAAATTTAGGGAAAATATGCATAGAAAAATATTTCAGTGGCCTGTTATTGTGAAATAGGAAGAAAGTGTATTTTTTCTGAAGAAAATATGGATAAATGAAAGGAAAATATATAATATTATTGCATTGTATCTTTATAAGGATTTTTAAAAATTCTACATACCACATGAAAGAAAAATTTCAACATCACATAACTAAGAGTATATTTGCAGAATTATACTTCTTAGGTTATGTGATGTTGAAATTTTCTTTCATGTTGTATGTAGAATTTTAAAAAATCCCATAAGTGCTACAATACATAATAAAATATATTTTCCTCATAATATATTATTAATTATTTATGAAATAATTACAACATATTATGTAATCTATATAATAATGTAGCATAATTTATAATATAGCCAACGGCCCATGCCATGCTGAATATACCGGTTCTCGTTAGATCACCGAAGTCAAACATCATTGGGCGCAGTCAGTACTTGGGTGGGTGACCACCTGGGAACATCGCGTGCCGTTGGCATTCACAAATTTGGGACCTGAATGGCCGAGTGTCTAGCGCTCTGGCGCTCGTTGCCGCAGGTTTCGGGTTTGAATCCCGGCGGTGTCATGGATGTTTGTAGTGGTTTGGAATCCACTTTAAGCTGTAGGTCCCGGTCTCCTGTGACTGTAAGAGCGTCACGGAGCCAAAGTCAGACTTCTACCTGGGTGCTCCATCACAACAGAAGCTGCTTCCTTCCCCTTCAATCATGAGTATGTATGGGCTCGTGGGCTTGGCCAGCCAAGTGGGATAAGAAACAACAACATAATTTATAATAAAAATTTTTACTCTGGAATCTCAAACGAAAAGAGTAAATTGAATTAAAAAACGAATTTAATTGAATGAAATTTATGAGAAAATTTGTATACAAAATATTTCGTGGCATGTAACTCTGAAATATGAAGAAAATATGCACAAACGAAAGAAAAACATATAACATTAGTACATTGTATCTTTATGTAGTACTTTTAAAATTCCACATGCAATACGAAAGAACAAATTGCAGCATCGCATGACTAAGAAATATATTTTTAGAAGAAATACATAAACGAAAAGCAATAAAAATTTCCTCTTAATATGTTATTAATTATTTACAAAAAACTACAGCATATTATATAACATAAATAATATAATAATATAATTTATATTAAACATTTTTTTTTTTTGGATTAGGTAACAAAAAAAAAACTGGTTTATCTAAAAAAAGTCGAATTTGATTGGATAAAATTTAAGAGAAATACGTATAGAAAAAAATAATTTAGTGGAATGTAACTGTGAAATCTAAAGAAAATATGATATAAACTGCATATATGAAACTATGCATAGAAAATGTCTCTGTAGGAAAGATGCATAAATGAAAGATAAACATATAACATTACTACATTGTATCTTTATAAAGGACTTTTAATAAATTAATTAGCAAAAATATCAAAATGACGTTTAACTGAGACGAATTGTTAAAGAACAGATACAGAACCTAAAAGAAAATTACACCTTTTTCACTGTATTTTATCATCAGACATTTTAAAATTGATGTATAACATCAAAGTAAACATTTCTGTAATGTGTAATTGAGAAATATGTTTGATTAATGGCTGTGTAAATGAAAAACTAACAATAATTTTTCCAATATATCTTTGGATAGAATAAGTAACACATAAATAAGGCTTTAGTGTTTATTATTTTTTATCAAACTGACTCTTTTGAAGGTTTATTTTACCTTTCAGTAATTATTATAGTTTTATTTTTAACCTTTAAAAAAGAAGAAAGCAGTATGTAAATAAAGTTTCGAAGATAACTTAATACAGAAGGGAAAAATGCAGGTAAAACTTCAAAATCTGATGGCAAAAATTCAATTGAAAACTAATGTAAGAATCGAAAGTAGTTAACTTTTGCTGAACTGCTTTCGTTTACCTGCCGTAAACAACACGTTTTACTTAATTTGACGTATTGGAAAATTTATTTCAAAAGTCAATAATGTAGATTTTGAATTATTTTTGCATTGAAAATGAATATACTGACAGTTTTCGCGATTTTTTGTTTAAAATTATTTCTCTTCAAAAGCAATTTTTTTCTAAGCTTCAAATTATTTTTAAAATAAAATGGAAAATATTTCAAGAAATGTATTGAAATATTTTCAATATCCAAAATAACTCTCTTTTGATTAAAAATTAAATTTTGTATAATTTTGAAAGATTGAATTTATTATTTACTATTAACAATGTAAAACTTTATATTAAATTTATAAATAATTTTTTTTTTTCAAAAAATTAAAAATAAAAATGGTACATATACGTACGTATTATTGAATAAGTTATATTTACTTAATAAATTTTTTTAACATATTTATTAATTAAGTTACGAAAGTTAAAAATGAATATGAAAACTTCAATTGAATTCAATATAATTTTGTTTCTTTTTTTTATAATACCATATTATACATTTTTTATTATTTTGAAATTATTAACTCTTTTATTAATTTTTCATAGTAAGTTTGGAAACTGAAAAACATAAAATCACGTTTAGTATCTCATCAAAAAAACATAAATTTGATTATGATTTTACTTAATATAACGTAAAAAATTGATAATTAATCATTTTTATATTTATAAATTTTTAAGCATGGTTGTTAATCATTTTAACGTTGAAACAATATATCATAAATTTATCTCATTTAAAAATTCAATTTATCATAAAATAATTTTACCATATCCATAATTCTTTTATTAATTTTCATAGTAAGTTTGGTAGGGGAAAAAAACACAAAATAAGCTATTTTCGACCAACATATTTTTGTGAAGCCGTTTCAAGAATTAATTAATATTAAAATAAAAAAAATCTTACTTAAAAGTTTAGAATCAATTTTATGTTTTTGCTACTTTAAAATTCAAGTAAAACATTAAGTAAATACAGTTTTTGTATTAGTCTACCTTCGTTAAATGCTATAATACTCGTAAGGTTGCAACGAAGTTTTTATACACAGAATGTCAATGTAGCATCATATTTTTATGATAAATATTGTGAATTGTAGTTCATCATTCTGAAGATTTGATTGTTATTATTTACATGTTATATATTGATTACATTATTATTAACTAATAATTTACAATTATAACAATTTATAAAAAGATTTAATTAACAATTATAACAATTTTTATAATTCAACATTCTGAAGATTCGACTGCCTATTATTTAATTTATTTAAATTGATCGCATTATTATTTAACAATTACAACAATTTGTTGTTCGTCATCATGAAGATGCAACCGCCTATTATTTACTTTTATTTATATTGATTGCATTATTATTTAACACTAATAATTTCAAACAAGTTTCTAAATCTAAAACACACTTTTTTTTGCAAATCATATTTAAATACATTTATTAATATAACATTTGACATGCGAATGCTTATGAATCTGCGATTCAAAACATTATAAAAAAACCTAAAGACAAACACGATTGAAAACAAATTCAAAAGATAAAACCGTCTTTTGTCCTATAACGCTATAATAATGTGCGTCATTTTTTTATAATTTATATTTGTTGTTCGCCATTCTGAAAGATTTGACTGCTTATTATTTACATTTATTTATACTGACTACATTATTATTTAACAATAATAATCCATACTTAACTACATTTATACACTTATACACATTTTAATTAAGTGACCGTTGATATCCGAGTGTTTATGCGTCTGCCATTCAAAGCATTATAAAAACCTAAAGAAAAACACGATTGAAAACA
>BPLR01008168.1:0-25373 GCA_021605095.1 Caerostris extrusa | reverse complement strand
AACACCACAATTACAATTAAAAGGTAGACAATATTTAAAACATTTAATTATACATTCGCGGAAGGAAGTGAAGTTAGTTAGTTCAGTGAAATTAGAAGTTTGGTAGTTTAGACGTGATGTATAAAGAATCCACAATCACTTTTCTATGAATCACATACTGTCAATATTCAAAGCGTTGATAACAAACAAAATTTGATACAATTCATGACAGATTTTTTTATTGTGGAATTCTAATCTATGATTCGGCACTAAAACATAAAGAGAGGTACTTCTAGAAATATAATGCAAATGCTGTGGATGATTGAATAATTATAAAGGTTTAAAATTAAATATGATTCATATTCTCAGTTTTTTGTTCCAGTTGATAAAAAAATTCAGTTAAGTAATTGTTAGGAATAATTTTAAAGAATTCAATTAAGTTATAATTAAGAATGATTTTAAAGAATTCAGTTAAGTAATTATTAAGAATGATTTTAAAGAATTCAGTTAAGTAATTAAGAATAATTTTAAAGAATTCACTTAAGTAATTATTATGAATAATTTTAAAGAATTCACTTAAATAATTAAGAATAATTTTAAAGAATTCAGTTAAGTAATAATTTTAAAGAATTCAGTTAAGTAATGAGAATAATTTTAAAGAATTCAGTTAAGTAACTAGAATAATTTTAAAGAATTCAGTTAAGTAATTATTAAGAATAATTATAAAGAATTCTCTTAATTATTAAGAATAATTTTAAAGAATCCTGCTAATTATTAAGAATAATTTTAAAGAATTCTCTTAATTATTAAGAAAAATTTTAAAGAATTCAATTAAGTAATTATTAAGAATAATTTGAAAGAATCCTGCTAATTATTAAGAATAATTTTAAAGAATTCACTTAATTATTAAGAAAAATTTTAAAGAATTCATTTAAGTAATTATTAAGAATAATTTTAAAGAATTCAATTACGTAAATATTAAGAATAATTTTAAAAGAATTCAGTTAACTAATTATTAAAAATAATCTTAAGGAATTCAGCTAGGCAATTATTAAGAATAATTGTAAAAAATTCAGTTAAGCAATTATTAAGAATGATTTTAAAGATTTCAGTTAAGTAATTATTAAGATAAATTTTAAAGAATTCAGTTAAGTAATTATTAAAAATAATTTTAAAGAATTCAGTTAAATAATTATTAAGAACAAGTTTAAAGAATTCAGTTAAGTAATTATTAAAAAATTTTAAATAATTTAGTTTAGGAATTATTAAGAATATTTTCAAAGAATTTAGTTTAGAATTATTAAGAATATTTTTCAAAGAATTTAGTTAAGTAATTATTAAGAATAATTTTAAAGGTATCTCTTCAGTACTTATTAAGAATACTTTTAAAGAAGTCAGTGAAGTAATGGTTAAAAATAATTTTTAAAAATTTAGTTAAGTAATTATTAAGAATAATTTTAAAGAATTCAGTTAAATAATTAATAAGAATAATTATAAAAGAATTCTCTTAATTATTAAGAATAATTTTAAAGAATCCTTGCTAATTATTAAGAATAATTTTGAAGAATTCAGTGAAATAATTATTAAGAATAATTTTAAAGAATTCAGTTAAGTAATTATTAAGAATAATTTTTAAGATTTCAGTTAAGTAATTATTAAGATTAATTTTAAAAGAATTCAGTTTAATAATTATTAAAAATAATTTTAAAGAATTCAGTTAAGTAATTATTAAGAACAAGTTTAAAGAATTCAGTTAACTAATTACAGAATTCAGTTAACTAATTACAGAATTCAGTTAAGTAATTAACAAGAATCATTTAAGATTTTAGTTAAGTAATTATTAAGAATGTTTTTAAAGAATTCAGTTAAGTAACTATTAAAAATGTGTTTAAATAATTCGGTTAAGTAATTCTTACAAACAGATACAGTTTAATTTATAATATGTGTGTTTAATGATGAAGAAACCAAGCTTATTGACAAATACGCTGGTTGTGTATTACGAATTATCTAAAATAATTTTTGTGCGAAGCCGAAAATTAATGAATATTTACAATTCATTCCAATAATCTGACACCAAAAACTACCTTCTAGTAAACAAATTAAGATTCAGGAATGTGCTGGGACACGTAAACACCAAAATGATAGAATAAAAGAAAGAAGATGCTCCCACATATCACAAAAAAGAAAAGAACAAGAAGAAAAGAAAAAGAGGTTTTTCGATAAGAATTCCCCTTTTGTATTCCGAGCCTCCATCATTTCTTTTGAGAAAGAATGCTGCAGTGGCCACCCTATCTGGGAAGAAATGTACCAGAGAATTATAGGTCATGATGAATGGATTGTGTAGGAAATGATGTGGAGACATCGTGTTCACAAAATATACCCATACATAGAGATAATACCGAAAGGAGAACCAAAATGGAAGAAACACTTGAATAAAGAGACAATAATTATGATGTTACATAATATTTTTAATATGTAAGTTATTATATTGTTTTAATAAAGTATAAATTGTTGTTTTTATTCAAATTTTAATGGGTTTCACATGCTATAGTAGAAGGAAAAATGAATTCATTAGAAATTGATTTGGATACATAGTATTCCTAAAAATATAGAGATAATACAGAAGAACCAAAAGGGAAGGAACACTTGTATAAGGAGGTTATAATTACGACATTACATGATGATCTTTTAAACACATATTACTCTATTGTTTTAATAAAATAGTAGTCGTTGTTGTTGTTATTATTCTTTTTAATGGGTTTCATTTGTTATAAAACACATAAAAATGTCAATCTAAATAGAAATTAACTTAAGGAATAATGAATTTATTAGAAAATATTGTGGAGACACCGTGATTACAAAATATACCCATAAATAAAGATAATACCGGAGAAATAATCACAATAGTAATTATTAAGAATTATTTGACAGAATTTAGTTATGTAATTATTATTAAGAATTCAGAAAATCAGTTATTAATGATAATTTTAAAGAATTCAGTTCAATAATTATTAAGAATAATTTTAAAGAATTCAGTTAAGTAAATATTAAGAATGATTTTAAAGAATTCAGTAAAATTATTAATAAGAATGATTTTAAAGAATTAAGTTAATCAATTATTAAGAATAATTTTAAAGAATTCGGTTAAATAGAATACTTTTAAAGAACTCAATTAAGTAATTATTAAGAATAATCTTAAAGAATTCTGTTCAGTAATTATTAACAGTAATTTTAAAGAATTCAGTTAAGTAATTATTAAGAATGCTTTTGCAGAATTCTGTTAAATAATTGTTACTAACAGGTAGAGTTTAATTTATTACATGTGTGTTAATTATGAAGAAGCCAAGCTTTTATGTTATTTTGTAAATTTAGGAATTCAGTTGTAATTATAAAGAATAATTTTAAAGAATTCAATTAAGTAAACACTAAGAATAACTTTAAAGAATTCAGTTAATTAAGCATTAAGAATAATTTTGGATTCAGTTTAGTAATTATTAAAATAACTTTTAAAGAATTCAACTATGTAAATATTAAAAAAAATTTAAGAATTCAGTTCAGTAAATATTAAGAATGTTTTTAAAGCATTCCGTTAAGTATCTTCCACAAACAAGTACAGTTTAATTTATTACATGTGTCTTAATTATGTAGATTCCAAGTTTTTGTATCATTTTGTAAATTTAAGAATTCAGTTGTAATTATTAAAAATAATTTTAAAGAATTCAGTTTAGTTATTATTAAAAATAATTTTAAACAATTCGCTTATGTAATTATTATTTTAAAGAATTCAGTAAAGTAATTCCTACAATCAAATACAATTTAATTTATCACATGTGTGTTAATTATGAAGAAACCATGTTTATTGACAAGCACGCAGGTTGTGTATACGAATTAATTAAAACAATTTCGGCACTAGTCAGGAAATTAATGAATATTTACAATCCAATTCAATAATCTGACACCGAAAACTACACTCTAGTAAACAAATTAAGATTCAGGGATATGCTGGGACACGTTAACACGAAAAGATGGAATAAAAGAAAGAAGAAGATGCTCTTTGCTTATGACAAAAAAGAAAAGAAGAAGAAGAAAAAAGAGGGTTTTGATAAGAATTCCCCTCTTTGTATTCGAGCCTCCATCATTTCTTTTGGGATGGAATGCTGCAATGGCCACCCTATCTGAGAAGAAATGTACCAGAGAATTATTGGTCATGATGAATGGATTGTGTAGGAAATGATGTGGAGACATCGTGTTCACAAAATATCCACATACATAGAGATAATACCGAAAGGAGAACCAAAATGGAAGAAACACTTGAATAGAGAGACAATAATTATGATGTTACATAATATTTTTTTAATATGTAAGTTATTATATTGTTTTAATAAAGTATAAATTGTTGTTTTTATTCAAATTTTAATGGGTTTCACATGCTATAGTAGAAGGAAAAAATGAATTCATTAGAAATTGATTTGGATACATAGTATTCCTAAAATATAGAGATAATACAGAAGAACCAAAAGGGAAGGAACACTTGTATAAGGAGGTTATAATTACGACATTACATGATGATCTTTTAAACACATATTACTCTATTGTTTTAATAAAATAGTAGTCGTTGTTGTTGTTATTATTCTTTTTTAATGGGTTTCATTTGTTATAAAACACATAAAAATGTCAATCTAAATAGAAATTAACTTAAGGAATAATGAATTTATTAGAAAATATTGTGGAGACACCGTGATTACAAAATATACCCATAAATAAAGATAATACCGGAGAAATAATCACAATAGTAATTATTAAGAATTATTTGACAGAATTTAGTTATGTAATTATTATTAAGAATTCAGAAAATCAGTTATTAATGATAATTTTAAAGAATTCAGTTCAATAATTATTAAGAATAATTTTAAAGAATTCAGTTAAGTAAATATTAAGAATGATTTTAAAGAATTCAGTAAAATTATTAATAAGAATGATTTTAAAGAATTAAGTTAATCAATTATTAAGAATAATTTTAAAGAATTCGGTTAAATAGAATACTTTTAAAGAACTCAATTAAGTAATTATTAAGAATAATCTTAAAGAATTCTGTTCAGTAATTATTAACAGTAATTTTAAAGAATTCAGTTAAGTAATTATTAAGAATGCTTTTGCAGAATTCTGTTAAATAATTGTTACTAACAGGTAGAGTTTAATTTATTACATGTGTGTTAATTATGAAGAAGCCAAGCTTTTATGTTATTTTGTAAATTTAGGAATTCAGTTGTAATTATAAAGAATAATTTTAAAGAATTCAATTAAGTAAACACTAAGAATAACTTTAAAGAATTCAGTTAATTAAGCATTAAGAATAATTTTGGATTCAGTTTAGTAATTATTAAAATAACTTTAAAGAATTCAACTATGTAAATATTAAAAAAAAATTTAAGAATTCAGTTCAGTAAATATTAAGAATGTTTTTAAAGCATTCCGTTAAGTATCTTCCACAAACAAGTACAGTTTAATTTATTACATGTGTCTTAATTATGTAGATTCCAAGTTTTTGTATCATTTTGTAAATTTAAGAATTCAGTTGTAATTATTAAAAATAATTTTAAAGAATTCAGTTTAGTTATTATTAAAAATAATTTTAAACAATTCGCTTATGTAATTATTATTTTAAAGAATTCAGTAAAGTAATTCCTACAATCAAATACAATTTAATTTATCACATGTGTGTTAATTATGAAGAAACCATGTTTATTGACAAGCACGCAGGTTGTGTATACGAATTAATTAAAACAATTTCGGCACTAGTCAGGAAATTAATGAATATTTACAATCCAATTCAATAATCTGACACCGAAAACTACACTCTAGTAAACAAATTAAGATTCAGGGATATGCTGGGACACGTTAACACGAAAAGATGGAATAAAAGAAAGAAGAAGATGCTCTTGCTTATGACAAAAAAAAAAAAGAAGAAGAAGAAAAGAGGGTTTTTGATAAGAATTCCCCTTTGTATTCGGAGCCTCCATCATTTCTTTGGGATGGAATGCTGCAATGGCCACCCTATCTGAGAAGAAATGTACCAGAGAATTATTGGTCATGATGAATGGATTGTGTAGGAAATGATGTGGAGACATCGTGTTCACAAAATATCCACATACATAGAGATAATACCGAAAGGAGAACCAAAATGGAAGAAACACTTGAATAGAGAGACAATAATTATGATGTTACATAATATTTTTTTAATATGTAAGTTATTATATTGTTTTAATAAAGTATAAATTGTTGTTTTTATTAAAATTTTAATGGGTTTTACATGCTATAATAGAAGGAAAAAAAGGAATTCATTAGAAAATGATTTGGATACATCGTATTCCTAAAATATAGAGATAATACAGAAGAACCCAAAGGGAAAGAACACTTGTATAAGGAGGTTATAATTACGACATTACATGATGATCTTTTAAACACAAATTGCTCTATTGTTTTAATAGAATAGTAGTCGTTGTTGTTATTATTATTCATTTTTACTGGGTTTTATTTGTTATAAAACACATAAAAATGCCAACCTAAATAGAATTTAACTTAATGAATAATGAATTTATTAGAAAATATTGTGGAGACACCGTGATTACAAAATATACCCATAAATAAAGATAATACCGAAGAAATAACCAACATAGTAGTAATAATTATAAAGAATTATTTTACAGAATTTAGTTGTATAATTATTAAGAATATCTTTAAAGAATTCTGAAAATCAATTATTAAGAATAATTTTAAAGAATTCAAATAAGTAATTGTTACAAACAGATACAATTTAATTTGTCACATGTGTGTTAATTATGAAGAAACCAAGCTTATTGACAAGCACGCCGGTTGTGTATACGAATTAATTAAAAAAATTTGTGCACTAATCAGGAAATTAATGAATATTTACAATCCAAACCAATAACCTGACACCGAAATCTTTGCGATGGAATGCTGAAATGGCCGCCCTATCTGCGAAGAAATGTACCAGAGAATTACTATAGGTTATGATGAATGGATTGTGTAGGAAATGATGTGGAGACATCGTGTTCACAAAATATACCCATACATAGAGATAATACTCAGGAAGAATCAAATAGAAGAAACACTTGAATAAGGAGACTATAATTAATCTGTTACATAATAATATTTTAAGCACGTAAATAAATATGTTGTTTTAATAAAGCAGTAGTAATTGTTGTTGTTATTCCTTTTTGATGGATTTCCCACGTTAAAAAACACATATAAATTCCAACCTAAATAGAATTTAACTGTAGGAAAAAAGGTATTCCTTAAAAATTGATTTGGAGACATATTATTCTTAAAACATAGTGATATTACCGAAGGAAAACCGAAATGGAAATAAATCTTGAATAAGGAGACTATAATTATGCTGTTACATGATAATATTTTAAACATGCAAATTTTTAGATTGCTTTAATAAAAAAAAATTGTTGTTATTATTCATTTATTTAATGATTTTAATAAGTTGTAATTATTAAGAATAATTTTAAAGAATTCAATAAGCAATTATTAAGAATAATTTTAATGAATTCATTTAAGTAATTATTATGAATAATTTTAAAGAATCCAGTTAATTAATTATTAAGAATAATTTTAAAGAATTCATCTAAGTAATTATTATGTATAATTTTAAAGAATCCAGTTAATTAATTATTAACAATAATTTTTAAAAGAATTCATTTAAGTAATTATTATGTTTAATTTTAAAGAATCCTGTTAATTAATTATTAAGAATAATTTTAAAGAATTCATTTAATTATTATATATAATTTTAAAGAATTCATTTAAGTAATTATTATGTATAATTTTAAAAAAAAATTCAGTTAAGTAATTATTAAGAATAATTTTAAAAAGCAATTATTAAGACAAAGTAATTGTAATATTAGTGTTGCTTCTTAAAGTTAAGCAATTATTAAGAATAATTATAAAGAATTCAATTAAGTAATTATTAAGAATAATTTGAAGGAATTCAGTTAAGTAATTATTAAGAATAATTTTAAATAATTCATTTAATTAATTGTTACAAACAGGTACAGTTTAATTTATTACATATTTGTTAACTTCGAAAAACCGAGTTTATTGATTAGGTTGAGTATTAGAATTATCTAAATAATTTTTGTGCGTGTTAGAAGGCGAAAATTAATGAATATTTACAACACAATCCAATAACCTGACACCCAAAAACTACCTTCTAGTAAACAAATTAAGATTCAGGAATATGCTGGGACACGTAAACACGAAAAGATGGAATAAAAGAAGAAAGAAGAAGATGCTCCCGCATATCACCAAAAAAAAAAGAAGAAGAAGAAAAGAGGGTTTTCGATAAGAATTTCCCTCTTTGTATTCCGAGAGTCTCCATCATTTCTTTCAGAAGGAATGCTGCAATGGTCACCCTATCTGGGAAGAAATGTACCAGAGAATTATAGGTCATGATGAATGGATTGTGTAGGAAATGACGTGGAGACATCGTGTTCACAAAATATATCCATACATAGAGATAATACCGAAAGGAGAACCAAAATGGAAGAAACACTGAATAAAGAGACTATGATTATGCTGTTACATAATAATATTTTTAACATGAAAATCATTATATTGTTTTAATAAGGTAGTAGTAGTTTATAATTATATTGTTTATATGAAGTAGTAGTAGTAGTTTTTGTTATTCATTTATTTAATGTGTTTCATATGTTATAAAACCAATAAAAATGTAAACATAAATAGAATTTAACTGAAGGAAAAATGAATTTCTTAAAAATGGAGACATTCGTAAAATATACCCATACATAGAGATAATACCGAGGGAAGAACCAAAGTAGATGAAACACTTGAATAAGGAGACTATAATTATGTTGTTACATAATACAATTTTAAAACATGAAAATTATGATGTTGCTTGAATAAAGTAGTAGCTGTTTTTATAATTCATTTTAATCGGTTTCATATGTTATAAAAGAAGGAAAAAAGAATTAAATAGAAATTGATTTGGAGATATCGTATTCCTAAAAACATAGAAATAATACCAAAGTAAGAAACAAAATTGAGGAACACTTGTATAAGGAGATTATAATTATATAATGATATTTTAAACACAAATTGTTCTGTTGTTTTTATAAAGTAGTAGTAGTTTTTGTTGTCGTTATTCATTTTTAATGTGTTTCATTTGTTATAAAACCCCCAAAAATGTCAACATGAATAGAATTTAACCGAAGACAAAATTAATTCATTAGAAAATTATGTGGAAACATCATGCTAGCAAAATATACCCGTAAATAAATGTATTGCATAGTATAAAATGCCGAAGGAAGAATCAAAATTGAAGGAGCACATGAATAAGGAGACTATAATTATGCAGTTATGTTATATTTTAAAAGTGTAAATTATTATAGTTTATAATAAAGTGGTGGTACTTGTTATTATTTATTTATTTAAAGAGTTTAATTTTGTAAAAACCCATAAAAATGTCAACATAAATAGAATTTAACTGAATGGAAAATGAACTCAATAGAAAATGATGATGCATCGTATTCACAAAATATAGAGATAATACCGAAGGAAGAACCAAAATAGAAGGAATACTTGAATAAGGAGACTATAATTATATTATATTAAATTTTACATGTAAATTATTATACTGTTTTAATAAAGTAGTAGTTTTTATTGTTGTTATTATTCATTTATTTAATATCTTATAAAAACCCCAAAAAATGTCAACTCTAAATAGAATTTAACTGAAGGAAAATGAATTTGTTAGAAAATGATGTGGAAACATTGTAAAGATATTTTGTAACACACATGAATAAATATTGAAAACAATATGAATTCAATAAACATATGAATTGAAGTTATTTCATTTACACGAATCAGACATAATAGCCAAATGATTTTAAAAGAGCAAATTATATTATTGAAAATCAACACAATGTTTTGTTTGTGAAACCAACACTAAAATTAAATATTATATATTATATATTATAATTAGAAGAAAAAATTAATTTTACTAGTTGTAAATATTCAATTTTTGTCTCTCACATAGAACAGAAATATATATATATACACTGAAGTGACAAAAGTCGTGGGATACCTCTAATATCGTGTCGGCCCTCCATTCGCCCGGCGAAGTGCAGCAACTCGACGTGGCATGGACTCAACAAGTCGTTGGAAGTCTTCTGCCGGAATATTGAGCCATGCTGTCTCGATAGACGTCCATAATTGTGAAAGCGTTGATGGTGCGGGATTTTGGGCACGAACAGACCTCCTGATGATGTCCCATAAATGCTCCATGGGATTCATGTCGGGCGATCTAGGTGGCCAGATCATTCGTTGGAATTGTCCAGAATGTTCTTCAAACCAATCGCGAACAGTTGTGGCCCGGTGACATGGTGCATTGTCATCCTTAAAAATCCCATCGTTGTTTGGGTACATGAAGTCCATGAATGGCTGCAAGTGATTCCAAGTAGCTGAACATAAGTATTTCCAGTCAATGTTCGGTCCAGTCGCACCAGAGGACCAAGTCCATGCCATGAAAACAGCCCACACCATTACGGAGCCACCACCAGCTTGAACAGTGCCTGCTGACAGTTTGGGTCCATGGCTTCGTGGGGTCTGCGCCCCACTCGAACCCTACCATCAGCTCTTACCAACTGAAATCGTAACTCATCGGACCAGGCAACGGTTTTCCATTCATCTAGGGACCAACCGATATGCTCACGTGCCCACGAGAGTCGCTGCAAGCGATGTCGTTCTGTCAGTAAAGGCATTCGAGTCGGTCTTCTGCTGGAATAGCCCAAGAAAGCCAAATTTCTCCGCACAGTTCTAACAGACAAGTCCCTTGTACGTCCCACATTGATTTCTGCGGTTATTTGACACAGTGTTACTTGTCTGTTAGAATTTACGACTCTTTGCAGACGTCGCCGGTCTCGGTCGTTAAGTGCAGGCGGTCGACCATTACGCTGTCCATGGTGGGATGTTATGCCTGAAATGTCATACTCGGCACACTCTTGACACAGTGGATCTGGGAATGTTGAATTCCCTAACGATTTCCGAAAGGGCATGACCCATGAGTCTAGCTCCAACTAACATTCCGCGTTCAAAGTCTGTTAATTCCCGTCGTGCGGTCATCATCACGTCAAAACCTCTTCACATGAATAACTTGAACAGAAATGAAAGCTCTGTGAAAGCACAGCGCATTTATACCTGTTCTACGCGATGCTACGCCATCTGAAAATTTGCATATTGCTATCCCATAACTTTTGTCACTTCAGTGTATACATACATGCAAATTCGTGGAAACCTCTCTCATTTAAAACATAATTCTAAAAGATTTTTAAATTAAAACAGGTAACATTAAAAAAAAAAAATTTTTAAGTCAATTCCTACTTTTTTTTTTTTTACTATATTGCAGAAAGTCCTTTATAAATAATTCTCATTCCTTTTTAAGTTTATCTGACGCCATCTATTGGTAGATATATGCAACTTGAATCTAAAAACTAAAATTAATTAATAAAATTTAATTATTGAATTAATATTTGAAAAAACTGTATTAACATCCAGTGGCATCCACTACAAGTTAAAAAATTTATTTGAACTTGAGTGAATGAATAAAAAGTATTTTATGAACGATTGAAAATTTGAACAAGATATATATAGGGAGAGTGTGAGCTAATAGAAGGAATTGAAAAAAACAATTTATATTATTGAAAAATCAACACAATTTAGATTTGTTAATATTTTTAAATTGAAGTTCACATCCAATTTTTTCAGTGTTTTTGTTTGTTGCAAATATGAGAAAATTCCAACTAAATATTAAATAATATAGATTATATTTTAAGAAAATAATTTTAATTTCCTAGTTGTAAATATTCAATTTTGTTCTTCGTATGAATAGGAAAAAAATATATGTAAGCAAATTCTTTTTAAAACTTCTCTTTTTGAAACATAATTCTATTTTTTTTTAAATTAAAAAAATGAGACCACATCAAACTTCTTTTGAAGTTTATATCCTAGAGTTTTGTAGCTTTCTCGCATATTAAAAGAACAGGAAGAATTTGAATTCAAAATTTCTTAGAAGAACGATTTTGCTCCGGTGAAGCATGAACTTTACGGATATTTCTAAGCTAAGATTAACATTTTTTTCAAGACGTGGAGTTATTGTAATATACTTCATCTGTATTTTTTAAAAAAGAAAAAAAAACTTGGTTTGTATCGAAGGGACTTATTCCTAAAATCTTTCACGATGAACCGTTTTGCTAACCCATGCATGAACGAATGTTCTAAGTTAGCTTTAGAACAAAAAAAAATATTTTTTGTTGTTCTTAATTCTTTTTTTGTTGTTGTCATGACAAACAATGTCTTTTAAATATTCTTTTCATCATTCTTTTAAAAAAGGAATAAAAAATAAGATGAAATAAACGGAAATGAAACATTTTGCCAGCGACCGTTTGCTTCACACTCTGTTCCCGCCAAAATATAAATTCAGAACATTCCAGCATTGGTATTCGAATCGTGTTTACGTTGCAATAGAATCAGATTTTTTTGGGAGGGAAGCCATTGAAATTCAGAAATTCTGGATAGGGAATAAAGAGGAATGGGAGGATAAAATAAGGGACTACTGTTATTCAGGAAATAACGGGAATATGTCTCGTTCGGAAATCTTAAATTTCACTGCGCTTGTGTTTGGAACTATAGTGGCTTGCCTTATTTCAAATATTATTGAGGAGGAATATAAAGTGAAGTAAAAAGAAGAAAAAAAATATAATACATATAGAGATAGATAGTTGGAATCAGAAATTCACTCGCTTTTCCAAACTTTTATGGATTCTAGGTTTATACAGTGATAAAAATATAATCTCGCTGAATTTTCTAGAGAAAATGGGAAATAACCTTACGGCTGTGCTTTGAAAGGCTTGTCAATATGAAGGAAAAAAAATATATTGTCCTCCGCCAACGTATTTCTGATTCCCATTTTTGTTTTGGAAGATTTTTTTTGGATTAAGGAATGCATTGTTCTGTAATAAAATAAGTTCTGTTTGTAAATTCGTCATAATATCAACATAAAAATATCCATTTTAATTCAAGTAGGTACATAAACAATTAAGTGGTAGTACATCCTCAGTTAGCTTGCAAGAGGATATAATTATTTTATTTGTAGTTAGCGTTATAGTCGCTTGCTTAAAAAATGGTAAGGTTTAAAGCATAATTCTCCTCAACCGATGGATTGTTGGCGCTTTTAGTATACAATCAATTACGTGGCATTTGCTTTTGAAAGTCTTACCAGAGATGAGAGGTAAGGTTTAAAACAGATTTTTCATTAACCGATGGATTGTTGGCGAACTTAGTAGATAATCAGTTACGTGGCATTTACACTTGAAAGTCTTACCAGAAATGAGAGGTAAGGTTTAAAACAGATTTTTCATTAACCGATGGATTGTTGGCGAACTTAGTAGATAATCAGTTACGTGGCATTTACACTTGAAAGTCTTACCAGAAATGAGAGGTAAGGTTTAAAACAGATTTTCATTAACCGATGGATTGTTGGCGAACTTAGTAGATAATCAGTTCCGTGGCATTTACACTGAAAGTCTTACCAGAAATGAGAGGTAAGGTTTAAAACAGATTTTTCATTAACCGATGGATTGGTGGCGAACTTAGTAGATAATCAGTTACGTGGCATTTACACTTGAAAGTCTTATCAAACTAAGAGGTACGGATTAAAACATATTTTTAATCAACCGATGGATTCTTGGCGTTTTCAGTATACAATTATTTACGTGGCATTTACTCTTATAAGTCTTACCTGAAGCTCCTACTACCTGAAATTTCTACATATTTATGTTCCTTTAATAGTTTATAAAACTCCTCCCTTTTTTTTTCATTCTGCTATAATTCTTACGTATCAATGGTTAACAAACTGTTTTTGCACATATTCATGGTATAAAACAAAAATTATTAATTAGTTGATGAATTTGCACCTATTACTTTCAGAAAAATTATTTTTTTTCTGAACCCTAAAGGATAAAAATTTAATTTATTTTTAAACTTAACTTAGAAAAATTTATAAATTATTTGGTATTTTTATTCCTTTCAATAATTTTTAGTAATGAACAAAAATTTTTATGTAATGTTTCAAATTAATTAAAAACGCAATTATTCATAGTTTATTTTCTTTTAATCATTCTTTAAATTATAGAACAATCAAAATTTTTGTATAAGCCTCATCAATTATACGAAAGATACGATTTGTATTACACTCATGCCCATAAATTAAGGATAATGAAGTTCAGGCAAAGAAAAGAGACAGAAGCAAAACAAATTTGACTTATTTGTAAAGTCTATTTATTAAACAAAAGGTAAAGAGCAAAAAGATGCTATATGTTTGACATAATTAATAAAAATTGCGATTTTTACACCCTGGAGCAAATTTCAAAGAACCTATTTACAAAAAACCGTGTAACATGGTTACTACGATGGTTAATATGGAGTGTGTCTCCCGGACGATGCAATACAGACCTAGGACGATGCATAACGCCTAGGCATACTGAGTATCAAATTATCAATCTGATCTTGGGGAATATTACACCACTCATCAAGCAATGCCCTCCGAAGTTCCGGTTGGCAGGTGGGAGGTTGACGGGCTGCAATTCGTAGGCCAAGCATATCCCACACATGCTCTATTGGATTCAAGTCCGGTGAGTATGCTGGCCAATCCATACGGGTGATATCCTCAATTGAAGGCATTCGTCTACAATGCGTTTGTCATCCATAAACAGAAATTCAGCACCCATGGCGCCCCGAAACAAATGTACATGTTGTTCCAGAATGACATCCCGATAGATGTGGCCTGTCATCGTTACACTCTGAACATGCAGGTCAGTTCTGGAACCAAGAATAATTCCTCCGCAAACGAGCCATCCTGCACCACCATAACGGTGTCGTTCAGTGGTGTTCTCTTGGTGGTAACGGGTACCTGGCGCTCTCCATATGAAAGTCCGGCGAGAATCAGACTGAAAACTAAACCTGGACTCGTCGGAAAACACACCACCAGACCACTGTTGCGGTGTCCACAATGCATGCTCTCTACTCAGGTTAATCGCAGGCGACAGTGAGTTGCGGTAAGTGGAACACATCTGACAGGCCTACGAGCATATAGACCAATGTGCCCTAAGCATCTGTACACGGTCTGCCTTGAAACTGTCGTACCGGTAGCTGAAGAGAGCTGACGAGACAGGTCTGATGCGGTTCTCCGTCTGTTTCTTTTGGCAGTAACTGCTAAATACCGGTCCTCATTCGGCGTTGTAACTCGGGGGGCGTCCTGTGCTGTAACATCTACTCACATTACCATCATCTTGCCAATGCCTGGAGATGACATTCTGGGCGATTCCAAGTTCCTCGGATACTTCCAGCTGGGTACGTCCATATTCCAGTCGCCCGATAATTTTACCACGTAAATAATCATCCAACTGCTTCCTGTGTGCCATAACTATGCGATTATTGCACTGAAAGGCTTTTAAAGCGCTTGTGAACAATTTTACTTCTTTGCCACCATTCCTATATACCCCTCTCTTACACTCTCGTCATTGTGACGTACTATCCGCACCATCTGATGGTTTCCTGTAATTTGCATATTCTTCTTCAAGATGTGTGCGATAATTCTACAGGGGAAATTTTTATTTTTTAGAGTTCAATTTCTGTGTGATTCTGAATTATCCTTAATTTATGGACATGAGTGTAATTAAATCAACTAAACATTTCTTTCTGGATTTCAGAACAATAAAATATAAATAAATCATTTTCTTAATAAAAATATCATACACTATTTCTAAGATAATTAATTATTTTAAAATTTTGAAAGATTGTCTTTACCAAATTAATGTAAAAACATTGGTAAAATAATAAATGAATTTAACTTAAAATTTTGTCGGAAAAACTTTCTGCCATTTTAATTTAATGGCTTTTCCTTTTTTTTAACAACACTTTTTCAACACAACTTTTCAACGCGTTTTCAAACACATTTCTTTTAATTTTTTAAGTTATAAAACCATAAAAAAAATGTTGTATAAACATCATTAGCTTCTCGAAAAAGTAATTTTTTTTCAAGTAAACATTTATTTCTGTATTTAAGAACAATAAAAAATAAATAATCATTTTTATCATAAAAAACAAATCATAAACTATTTCTAATATAATTAATTATTCAAAACTTTGAAAAAGTGTATTTTATACCAAATTAATATATAAGCATTTTTAAAACAATAAACGGAATTGACTTAAAATTTTATTGCAACAACTTGCTGACGTATTAATTTAATGGCTTTTCCGTTTTTTAACAACACTTGCACGTTTTTCTACAGATACTTTTAATGGTTAGACTTTTAGGTGTTGCAAGAAGTTATAAAAACCTACCTAATTCGCAGTTCTCAGTAAATGAAAATCACATAAAATTTCAGTTTATCAGGTTCCTACAGTTCAGTAAATTCCAGTACAGTGAATCTTTATGTTTCTTTAACGAAAGAATTCTGAAACAGAATATATAAAAACGGACATTAAGTTTCTTTTCTGCTCTTTAAATCCTTGTACTTTATTCTCAAACAACCAAACTGACAAAAATCATTTTGATTGCCTTCTTTTTAATGCTTCCGCGAAAAGAAGTTGAAGTTAAAAGGATTTAATATGCTGTCCAGATAAATTTTCTCCAAGGTAGAAGAATAGTGGTTGCTTTTGTTTGTTGATAGAATAATGTTAGAATAGTAAGTCATTTTAAATGTGAAAAGTTTATTGAAATTTTATTAGAAATCAATTATGATTATTAATATTTTTGAAGACTCAAAATATTTTTATTGATTTAAAATCATTTAATTTTGTTTTTAATGCTTCCACCAAAGCAATTGAAGTTAAAAAGGATTTTAATATACTGTCCAGATGAATTTTCTCCGACTTAGAAGAATAGTGATTGCTTTTGTTTTCTAATGGAGGAATGTTAGAATAAGTAATTTTAAATGTGAGAGTATGTTAAGAATTTTTTTTTTGAAATTGTAATATAAATTAAATGTGATTAATAGTTTTTTTAATGATTCGATATATTTTGTTGATTTAAATATAATTTAAATTTCCTTTGAAATTTAAGGCTAACATTTTTAATTTCAAAATTTAATTTTGCATTAAGTTAATGTAAGATTTGTATAACATAAATTTTTGTTATATATTAAGATTTGTGACAAATATTCAATCATTTCGCTTTTTCTTTTAAGAGCAGTAATGTCTTTAAAATGGTTTGTCAGGATAATTTGAATAATAATTAATATAACTTATAATCTGGTATTAATTAATTACAAAAAAAAAATCAAATTTTCATTATATTAATAAAAATAAAAAAATTTTATTTTCTGAATTTAATTAATAGCAGATTATAATTTATAATAATTATTATTTTACTGTTATTATTAATATAATAAATGTATATATATTAATAAATAATAATTTAAAAATATAATTAAATATATTATTAAATTTTTTATTATTTATTATATTAATAAAAATAAATGATTAATTTAATTTTCAATTATTTAAACTGAATTTTTAAAGTAATAGAAGACAAAATAACATTATATGTTTATTAACATTTATATATATTAACATGTATTAACGTTATATATATATTAACATTTTCCTATAAAATATTTGTACAAAATTAAAAAAAAAAAAAAATTGAAGAAAAATAATATAATTATAAAATCACATTTGGATTTCACACTATGAATTAAGATAATCAATATTAAATAAGTATCAATTAAATTTATGAATTAAGAAAATAATTTTTTGCTTTTATTGAATATTTTTAATAAGTGTTGTTTAGAAATAAAATTTTAGTATTAAAAAAAAAGCTAATGTTTTAATTGTGTTTTAGTAGCCTTTTTTTTTTAAGAAAAAAATTATTTAAAAACGAAGAGATTCAATAATTTTATTTTTAAAATTAAATTTCAAATTGGTAAAGCGATCTTGAAATTCTAAAACGAAGAAATGACAGGAAAGTATTAGAATCTATAAAATTCGATTGTTTTATAGCCAATAATATATCCATTAATAAATAAGATTTTTTTTTTTTTTTAAGAAATATATAACTAGTAGCTGCCCAAAACAGGTATACACAATTCAAGGATATGAATTCATAATTTACATTTTGAAGGAAAACAGAATTATACATTTTTTAAGGTATTTTCTATTTCCAATTGAAATAATTTTCGAGCAATTGCTATGTAAGTTTAAAACTACTCATGAATGCACAGTAATAAAAAGTAATTTGTTGTAATTTATCTGTTACATAGAGGTATATTAAAAAAAAATTCCAAATATTTTATAATTGTATTCTTTAATTTTTAAATGCATGCTTTAATTATTTAGTAGATTTCGTAAAAAATCAGATATTACTATTTTGATAAGTATCCGATGTTACAGCGCCATCTATATATAAAAGCTCTTACTAATATAACTAAATTTAATATTATCGCACATATGTATCCAAAATGAGTAAGTCTTTTATATTTTTATCCATGTTATAAACACTACAACTATATCTCTGAATACTCTAAAATATCTATTGATTTAAATGTGAGTACTCCTCCTTATTTAGTAACTAATAATTAATTGAATTTGACGGATTAAACTGAAAACAGGCTTAAAAAATCTTATTTATTATCATATTACTAAAATATATTTGGTTTTAGAAATACCCTGTCTTAAAGTTCTTTTTATGGATATTAGGGAGATATTTAGCCATATCTACTCCTGCTATACGAAAAGATTTGCCAAATTAAGTTACTTTTACTGTAATGATGTAAATGCAGGTTATTGAAGATACATATATGTGTTGATGTTCATTATTGAACACATTATGCTCATTATGGAACTTATTTTGTTCCTTTTTGAACTTATTTTGATCATATTTGAACTTATTTTGATCATATTTGAACTTCATTATTTTACAGATTTATCAAAAATGTACTATAATAATGTCAAGTTTTAATATTCTTTTTCAGTTTAAAGTTCTGAACTAAATTTTGTTCACAAAGATTTTGATATCTGGACTACGTAGTGGTAATCAATCATATCAAAAACATTCAAGATTGAATAAGGTGGATAATTTTTTCCACTTCAGTGAAACTGAAATGTTTTTTTAATATCACAGATAAATTAAAAATACGTATCTGATTCATAATACAAATACTGAGTTAACAAAACAGCAGCAAATATTGCCACTCTAACATAAATGAATAATTTGTAACAATAGACAGTTAGTGATGCTTTATAATAATTCTTACCCATTTTATTTGTTTCTCCTGATTCAGGGTAATAACCAAATAATAAAAAATAATAATTTAAAAACATTTTCTAATTCAGTCACACCAAAAATGAGGGATACAAAGATCAGAAATATTGATTAGACTCCAGTGTCCATTTGCTTTAACGTACAATCTGAATGTCTTTAAGCATGTTCAGATATCAATAAATAGAGGATTATTTGAGAAGCAGATAATATATAAAATTTCTGAGTGAAAGAAACTTTATTTAGACAAATAATTTTCCATGCAGATAGCTTTAGTTTCTAATTTACTCACTTTGTAATCCTTTTATAATTGCTAAATTTCATATCAAATACCACCCATGTTTCTGACCTCTTCCTGACCTTCCATGTATTGTAGATACATTTCTTTACAATTTATTCAATTTGTAATCCTTTTAGAATTATGAACTTTCATATCGAACGCCACCATCAGAAACCGTGTGTTCTGACCGCATGTTCTGGCCTTCCCTTGTATTGCAGATACATTTCTATTCTAATTTATTCAATTTTTAATGCTTTTAAAATTATTGACTTTCATATCCCCATGTTTCACCATTTTTCATTCATCATGTTTCTGACTTCATGAACTGACCTTCCCATGTATTGTATATACATTTCTTTTCTAATTTATCCACTTTGTAAGTCTTTTTGGGCCTTCCCATGTATTGTAGATACATTTCTTTTCCAATTTATCCACTTTGTAAGTCTTTTTAGGAACTTCCCATGTATTGTAGATACATTTCTTTTTCTAATTTATCCACTTTGTAAGTTTTGGGCCTTCCCATGTATTATAGATACATTTCTTTTCTAATTTATCCACTTTGTAAGTATTTTTTTGGGCCTTCCCATGTATTGTAGATACATTTCTTTTCTAATTTATCCACTTTGTAAGTCTTTTTTTTTTTGGGGCCTTCCCATGTATTGTAGATTTTATCTTTCCATTTCTTTTCTAATTTATTGAATTTATAATCATTTTCTGACCTTCCCATGCATTGTAAATACATTTCTTTTATAATTTATCCACTTCGTAATCTTTTTAGAATTATTAAATTTCATATCAAAAAACACCATCAGAAACCATGTTTCAGATCTTTGACTCTGTTATCCTCACCCACCAAAAGTAATATGAGGAGGGAATTTTTATTCTAAAGGCAAATCTATCCCCACGAAGAAAGACGAACACACAGGACTCGTGACAATCCTCTCTCCATTCCTGAAAGACATTCCTCTGTCTCCCTTCCACTCAGAAGGGGGCCTTCCGAGAAGGACGGAGAGTTATGACAGTTATCCGGGAGTGATGAAGGCGCATTAAACAGGCAGCAATTTGCTCTCGGGACACGGAATCCCGCCATTTAATTATTCAAAAGAGTGTCGCCCTAAACGAGATGGGGACATAGAAATGCTCGCAGAGCTACCTGGATTCACATTATGATAGATTGTTGGGTAGATTAGAGGAAAAATTTAGAAAATAGGGAAAAGTTCAGACTAAAGAAATTATTTCGTAATAAAAACTGCACGTGTATAAATGTTAATATTTTATGGTCTACATGATGATTAAATTTTCTTTCGTATGTAAATCTTTAATCATATTAAGAAGGAAAAAAAAATAAAATTTTTGTAGAAGTGCATCATAATAGATCGAGGTAAGGTTTGGGGAAGAATGGTAAATGTACTAGGGATAAAAAATTTTAACTTTGTGAATTTTGAAGGCTTATTTCTGTCACTAAACCTTCAAAAACGTTACAAAATTAAATGCCTTTCGACTAAATATCGTATTTTGGGGAGAGATTCGTAAAAAACTGTATTTAGAGAATGAATCGTGTATTAAAAAGTTTGATACTAAATAATTGTTTCGTAATAAAAACTGAAAGTGTATAAATGTTAATATTGTTTGATCTGTGATGAAGATTAAATTTTCTTTCCTTTTAAATATCTAATCATACTAAGAAAAAAAAATTAATATATCGTAGAAATTCATTATAAAATTGATCGAAATAAATTTTGGGAAATAATGGTAAATATCCAAAAATAAAATATTTTCACTTTGTGAATTTTCAAGGCACATCTTTGTCACTATGCCTTCAAAAACATTAAAAGAATTAAATGTTTTCTTGGTTAAAAAAATTTATGTAGATTCACAAAAGTGTATTTACAGAATTAATAGTATAGTAACATGTTTCATACTATAGAATTGTTTCGTAATTAGAACTAAACGTGTAAAATGATAATATTTTATGGTCTTCAAAAACATTATGAAAATGTAAAGGGTTTTCGGTTAAATACAGTATTTTGTTGTAAAGATTCATACAAAAATTTATTTAGAGAATGAATCGTATAGTAAAAAGATTCAAACTAAAATATTATTTCGTAATAAAAACTACACGTGTATAAATGTTAATATTTTATTGTCCATGATGAAGATTAAAATTTCTTTCATATGTAAATCTTCAATCATATTAAGAATTAAAAAAAGGAAAAATTTCGTAGAAATGCATCATAATAGATCTAGGTAAGGTTTGGGGAAGAATGATAAATGTGCTAGGGATAAAAACTTTTAACTTTGTTAATTTTCAAGGCATATTTTTGCCATTAAGCCTTCAAAAACATTGCAAAATTAACTATATTTCGACGAAATATAGTAATTTGGGAAAAATAAGTAAAAAAAAGTGTATTTAGAGAATGAATCGTACATTAAAAAGAATAAACTAAACAATTGTTTCATTATAAAAACTGCACTTGTATAAAAGTTAATAGTTTATGGTCTAAAATGAAGATTAAATTTCCTTTAGTATGTAAATTTTTAAATATATTAAGAAGAAAAAAGAAATTAAAACTTCGTAGAAGTGCATCATAAGTGGATGCTAAGATTTATGGAAGGATGGTAAATGGGCCAGAGATATTTTACACAAGATAAAAAGTTTTTATTTTTTTGTATTTTCAAAAACATTTTTGTCACTAACCCTACAAAAACATTACAAAAATTAAATGGATTTTGACTAAATTTTTTTCTGAGATTTGTACAAAAGTGTATGAATCATATAGTAAAAAGTTTGTTCTAAATAAAAAACATTACAAAATTAAATGGATTTCGACTAAATACAGTATTTTTCTCTAGAGATTTGTACAAAAGTGTAGGAATCATATAGTAAAAGTTTGTTTTAAATAAAAACATTACAAAATTAAATGGATTTCGACTAAATTTTTTTCTAGAGATTTGTACAAAAAGTGTATGAATCATATAGTAAAAAGTTTGTTCTAAATAAAAACATTACAAAATTAAATGGATTTCATAAATTTTTTTCTAGAGATTTACCAAAAGTGTACAAAAAAAAGTGTATGGAATCATATAGTAAAAGTTTTGTTCTAAATAAAAACATTACAAAATTAAATGGATTTCGACTAAATTTTTTTTTCTAGAGATTTGTACAAAAGTGTATGAATCATATAGTAAAAAGTTTGTTCTAAATAAAAACATTACAAAATTAAATGGATTTCGACTAAATTTTTTTTTCTAGAGATTTGTACAAAGTGTATGAATCATATAGTAAAAAAGTTTGTTCTAAATAAAAACATTACAAAATTAAATGGATTTTCGACTAAATTTTTTCTAGAGATTTGTACAAAAGTGTATGAATCATATAGTAAAAAGTTTGTTCTAAAAAAAACATTACAAAAATAAATGGATTTCGACTAAATACAGTATTTTTCTCTAGAGATTTGTACAAAAGTGTATGAATCATATAGTAAAAATTTGTTCTAAAGAATTGTTTCGAAAATACAAATTTTTCTCTAGTGTACAAATGTATGAATCATATTTTTAGGTTTGTCTAAATAAGATTACAAAATTAAAAAAATAAAGTATTTTCTCTAGAGGAACAAAAGTGTATGATCATATATATCAACAAATTTTCCTAAAGGTTTCTAAATAAAAACTGCTTGGTAAGATGTTAATTAGGGTCTAGATTGGTAAAATTTCGTACTATTCATCAAAATGGATCGTTAAGATTTGTGAGATTTTAAATGGCTTATAAAATTTTTAACTTTGTGAACTAAGGACTTCAAAAACACTAAAATAAATTAAATGGAATTTGGTTAAATACATCATTTTGCTGAAAGGATTCGGACAAAAATGTATTTTGGAATAATCCTGTAGTTTTCAGATTAAAAAAGAATTGATTCATGATAAAAACTTCACGTGTCTAAATGTTAATATTTTATGGTTTATGATGTAGATTAAATTTTCTTTTTCATTTTTAATTCTTTAATCATACTAAGAAGAAAAAAAAATTAATATATCGTAGAAAGGCATTATAAATGGATCACAATAAATTTTGAAATAATGGTAAATGTCAAAAAAAAAAAAAATATTTTCACTTTGTGAATTTTCACGGCACATTTCTGTCACTAAGCCTTCAAAAACATTAAAAAGAATTAAATGTTTTTTGGTTAAAAAAAAAATTTAATGTAAATATTCGTACAAAGTGTATTTAGAGAATGAATCGTATAGTAATATGTTTCATACTATAGAATTGTTTCGTAATAAGAACTGAACGTGTAAAATGTTAATATTTATGTTCTACGATGAAGATTAAATTTTCTTTTTCGTATATAAATCTTTAAACATATTAAGAAGAAAAAAAAAAAGTAAAATTTGTAGAAGTGCATTATAAATGGGTCGTGGTAAAGTTTGAAGGCAGAGTGGTAAATGTGCTAGGGATAAAAACTTTTAATTTTGTGAATTTTCAAGACTAATTTCTATCACTAGGCCATTAAAAACATTAAAAAAAATTTGCAGAAATTCTTTCTAAATACGGTATTTTGCTGGAAAAATTTGTACAAAAAAGGAATTCGTTCATATTTGTTCAAAGATTCGTTTATTTAAATGAATCATATTGTAAAACGTTTCAGATTAAAATTGTTTCGTAATAAAAACTGAATGTGTATAAATATTAATATATTATGGTCTATGGTGAAGATTAATTTTTTTCTTATGTGAATCTTTAATCATATTAAGAAGAAATAAAATTTCGTATAAGTGTATCATAATAGATCAAGGTAGGTTTAGGGAAGAATGGTAAATGCGATAAAAATAAAATAAATTTTCCCTTTGTGAATTTTCGCTGCACATTTCTGTCAAAGCCTTCAAACTATTAACGTTTTAAAATAAGATAATTATAAGACTGCATTTCTAAGCCGAAAACTCGAAACTAGACTAAGAGCAGGATGCGCGAAATATACTTCCTCTCTGGATGAGAGTCTGTAAGCTAACTAATGCTCCAGGTGGTACTAAATATATTACATTCCGGGAGACTAACAAATGCTAACTGACTATCTCTTCTAGACTACAAAGAACACTGCTACCGGTGTGCGGGAGCATGATTACCAAGACGTCTTTGAAGTGAATACAGTAGAACATAATAAGTAGAACTTCAAAGGGGAACACCAAATAATTCGAATTATAGAATTTTCGATTTAAGAGTATTTTGACTTACGCGGATTTTTGTAAGGGAAATATTCGACTTTGTAGAGGTTTAGTTTCTTTCTAACTTATTTTGAGTTATAGAGAGGTAAAATAAATAAAAATTCAAATTACAGAGGTAATAAACATGTTTATTTGCAACTTAAAAGTTATATTATGTACTACAATAAAAAATCAAAATAATTCCGAAACAACCTTAAAATTAAAAATATTATGTATTAAAAAGTCAGTTATTATTATTCATTTTTTTTTTTTTTTTTTGCTTTAGACAATTCGATCTTTCTCTATCTATAGCAATAAGCTATTGAGAGCAGAAAATTCTTTTCTTCCGAGTTGCTATTTCATAGAATTGGTTATTCTATTTACTACATACTCATGCATTGTTCTGGGCAACAATGACGCGCATGTCGGCAAATCGCGCCCCAAGTCGGTAACTATTTTCTTCGAGCTGTAAGAGGTAATTGGTTTCCGGAAATGATCGGAGGTTGTAAGGTTGTAAAAGATTGTAAAATCAAACATTGCTAATGTTCG
>BPLR01008167.1:0-57334 GCA_021605095.1 Caerostris extrusa | reverse complement strand
TATTTGAAAGGACAATCCTATTCATCTTGGAATGCACTTAGATAAAAATCTCCTTAAATCCACTTTGTGCTTTTATAGGTTTTGCCATGACATAGTACTTGCTTTATCTTTCCGCTTAGAAAATGATTGAATTGTTATCCATGTATAAAAAGCCAAATGACATATCTGTCCAAATCCAACATATTTCACAAAAGGGGAAGTTTTTCCCTCTTTACATTGTAACGTCGATCTGTTTAAAGATGGAAGTAAATTGATATATGTTTTTATATGAATCTGATATTATGTAATTCTTTTTAGTTTTTACTTATTGAATGTTTTTTACCAAATAAAAAAATAATTTAAAGAAATAATTTTTTAAACAATATTGCAAAAAGTGACGTTTACTAATTTTTGTAATAAAACATATAACAGATTAAAAGAAATACTTAAAAATAATGTTTTAGTCAGGGAACACATGAGCATATTGTTTTTCACGAGACTCTTCAAAGATAAATAGGTTTTTTTTGTGTGTCATATTGAAATTGGAGCCTGATAGCCGAGCGGCTAGCTCTTGGCGCTCAGTACCATAGGTTTCGGTTCCAGTCCCGGTGGTGCCACGGATATTTGTAGTGGTTCATAATCCGCTTTAAAACCACAGTTTTAATATGACTATTAAATGTAGTGCTGACAATCTTACCCCGTACAAAAGAAGCCGACATCTTATGTTTTGTTATCTGAATAGAAAAAATTCTTTGAAAAAATCTGAATTAAATCTGAAATAAATCTGAATTTCGAATCTGATAAAAATGTCATTATATAAAAATATAATGCATTTTGTTGTGAGCTATGGATTTTGATCAACACATTGAACATACAAATTTTAATGTTACCTTATAGATGTTCAATTTTTATAAATATTATTTTATATATATTTCTAAATTTGGTATGGATTTGCAAGAATAATTCTTTGCAACTATTTTTCTGAATATATGATGATCAATCAAATGAAACATGCATGCTCAGAAATAATGTATTCAAAACTTCAAACATGCTTAGAAACAATTTATTCAGCAATTGATAAACGTACATCACTTTTATATTATTTCACCCTCCTGTTCAAAGCAAGCTATGCAAAGCTTGCAAGATGCTTGTTTTTCTTAATATAAAAATTATTTTGATTATATTTGTGGCCAATCATACATCATCCATGCACCTTATTATCCTCCAATTGAAACCTTTTATTTGTAGCTGTTTCAAATCATTATCTCAGAGTCTTTTTTATCATACATGAAAATTGTTTAGATAGGAGATCAGGAAAATTTACTGAGAAGGGAGGAGGGACAGGGAAATAGGTAAAAGGAAATAAGATGATTGGACATGATATATATGTGATGTATATAATAGTTATGCTATCTGAAAGGATGCGACGTGAATTGATGTAATATATGTGAAATAATGTGTTGTGTGGTTTCTTATCCCACTTGGCCTGGCCAAGTCCACGAGCCCATACGTACTCATGATTGAAGGAAGGAAGCAGCTTCTGTTGTGATGGAGCACCCGTAGGTAGAAGCCTGACTTTGGCACGCCTACAGTCAGGTAGAAGTCTTTATCATCCCACTTTGGCTCAGTGAAGGGGAAGGAAGCAGCTTCTGTTGCTGTGACAGTCACCCGTAGGGAGACCGGCTCCGTGACGCTACAGGGAGACTTTACGGCTTTAAGTGGATTCTGAACCACTACAAACATCTACAAACATCCATGATTGAAGCAGCTTCGCCGGGATTCGAACCATAGGGAGCGAAACCACTACAAACAACCATGGCACCGCCGGGATTTGAACCTCGAAACTGAGCACCAGACACTGGCCATTCAGGTCCCAAATTTGTGAACGCCAACGGCACCCGGTGTTCCCAGGTGGTCTAGGTGTATGTGTAGTAATGTAATATATATCTTATACGATTAATGCAATAAATTAATTAATTTTAGTGAATTTATGTAATATGATGATATGATGTGATTTGAAGTAATATGATATGATATTACATAAAATAATAAGATATGAGAAATGTAAATGATGTGATGTGTGAAGCTATGTAAGTCATGTAATAACATCATATTACATGACTTACATAGAGTATGGTATACATGGACTTACATAGGACTTACATAGTATATAGTTGCATAATATATGGTATGAAGAGGTGTGATGATGTGATGTGAAGGAATAAAATAAAAAGTAACATGTATATTCATTAAGAACAAAACTATATGATTATTTAACATTCACGTCAAATTGTCCACGCATAATATTGCGCCGATTGGATGATGGTATACTTTCGTGTGCGTTAAATTTAGCCGATCTTGTCCGACAGAGTATGTGAATTTCAGTTTTTTAACTCTTTTACGTCAGATATATTTTTCAGCAACACATCTCGAGTTTTCGAACAGGATAAAAAGTGTCTTTCACAGATGTCACACCTATTTCGTAAATATATTCTTGCAGCAGTGACAAGGGCATCATCCTACTACACTTCATTCAACCTTTAACATCAATACGTTTTTCACATTCACTTGTCAATTTTTTACCAGAAATATATTTTTTTTTTGGTGCATTTTACTAAATAGTTGTCAATTTTATATTGTCACTATGACGATGCCAGTTTCTCTGCACTCAAATGAAATGTAATTAGCAACCTTGCACTGTTTGCAACAATACTGCTAATTTACAGGACACTGGCATAAAATTTCAATGAACAAAAAAAAAAAGAGATTACCTCATTTCATTTAAAAGCAGAGAATTTATAAAAGAGACAATATTGAATATTATATAATTTTATAATTATTCCCAATGAACATGAAAAATAATGTCTACTATCATTAATTATTTTTCAAAATTTGTACATTTTTCTATCTACTTACATACTTTTGAATAATATGCATGATAAATAATTAATTTCTGAAAACTCATTTTGTTAATTTTTGTAGATAAAAATTGATGAAAATAGATTAATACTTACTCCAAAACGCGTCTCTATCAGTGCTTGCACGGAAATTCCGGAACGGAAGCAAAATAATCCTATTTTAATTGGTATAGTTGTACATAATGCATGCTGGCAAATTCTTTCAACAAACAATTTTTCTTACCGAACAAACGTCAACATATTATTATAATACAGCATGTGGATTATTATTGTATTATTTTCTGCAATTTCTATAGGTAAGTGTTGATTGTTTCTTTATTTATTCTGGGCAAATAATGGAGATTGTTAACTAAGAAACCTATATGTATCAAACATGTTGATAATGTTAAAATCATGCTCTTGTTTCTTTTGTATTACTTTTATTCAACATTTTAATTCATTTAATTAAATAGGCTTTTTCATATATATTTATAATTGGGAATTGAAAAATTTGATTGTAACTTTTTAAAATGTTATTTATTATCAAAAATATTATGCTTTGTTTAGATTGTATATTGTTATACCCAATGTGTATAAAATGAGAAATCATATGTGGATTCATATTAATTTTTAAAGAACAAAATTAAAATTATTTTTTAATTCAGACCGTTATAATTTATTTTATAAACCTTGTCAAAACTTGTTATGTAAAGCGTCTTGTATCAATGGTAGAACAACCGGAATCTGGTGAGAATTTTCGGGATTCTTCTCAAATGCCAAATGGGGGCTAGTTACCGATAAATGTTCTATCGTAATTGAATGCCTCCAATCATCAGTCGTATGTTATCTTCTTGTGGCCTACATAATATATAACATATATATATATTTTTATATATATATATATATATATATATGTTATATATATATAATTTTTAATTTGGCACAAAGGACAAATATTAGTATTAAAAAAGTTCTAAACATTAAATTGTATCATATAAATTATCTTTTTACAGTAAATGCCAAACTATGTGCTATTTTCAAATTTAAATTAATATTATAGAGAATAGATATATAATATTAATTATAGAGAATATATATATAATATTAATTATGGAAATATTCTCTATAATATTTATTCATTTTTTTTTTTTTTTGCTGTTTTAATATATTTTCTTTCTTGGTAATTGTTATGAATTGCAGCGTTCGTTTCATATGGGAGTATTTTTCATTATATTTACTGAAGAAATTTCATTTTTCTGACAATGAATTTGTTTATAAAAATAAATATAATAACTGTAATAACAAAACCCTTTTAAAACTGATTAGAAAATCAAATCAATAACAAAATGAAGACGCTATATATAACGAATTGTAATTAAATCATAAGATATTGGCATCGATTTTTTTATAAATAATATGAGTTGTTTTGCTTCACTTAGTAAATTTGAACAGTAGCAAACAAGTAAAATATAATAAACTATTCATATAACAAATTAATAACAAGTATAAACAAACAATTCATATAAGAAATTAATAAACAAATTAATAACATAAATATTTATAATCACACTATTCATATAAATTGTTCAATAATAATGAATCATATAAATTATTTTGAAAATGTTTTTAAGCAGCAACATAATTTAGTAATTAATTCACATTAAGAAAGGAAAAAAGGAAATATTTTAATTTTTGTGTTTCTTAAATTTATGTTTTCTTAAATTAATATATAAACTTTATAATATTGGTGGTATTTTTAATTTTCAGTTGCACTTGGTGACATTAATTGTTCAGAGCATCCATTAGATTCATGTCCTTATCCAGAACTATTCCGTAAGATTCCAGCTACGGTTACGGAATACAACGAATTATGTCAGTAGGTTCATTTATCTATTTATTTAATTTTTTGAAAATTTATTTTACGTAACTATATGTTTAACTACTTTTAAATAACGTAAAGATAGATTCCCTCTTTGCCCTTTTAATTTTTTTATTATTTTATTTTTAATATGGATTTTATTATCCAGTGTCGATCAAAATTAATGATTACTAGTGTCTCATGATACCCTTCTGTGAAAATGTATTTAGGTAAAAAAAATAATCATATTAACACATTATAACTTTAAACATTTGTAACCAAGCTTTCGATGCGCTTATGGTACTAAATGAGAGCCCCCTTGTGGTGTTCAGAAGAAATGAGGGCCTGGTCACTCTCACCCGAAAGGAAGTACAGCGCAACCCGCTGAGAAACGTTTAGTCCGTGATCTCTCATTTCGAGAGGAAATATATATTCAACGCAACTCTGTGTAATAGTTGACATATAAACTGTTATCCGGAGAGGAAATATATTCGTGCATCCAGAGAGTACCTGTGTATCTTTATCCACATAATCCTCCCACGAATAAATAACTATCTGTCTTTAAATGTGTTAACTGTGAGTTCTGAAACTTGTGTCTCAAGTCTCAAGTCTCAACCCAACCACACCCAGTTACAATGACAGCTGTACACCTCATAGCACTACCCATTTTATTTTCAGTTTTTCTTAATGTGATTGCACTAGCTTGTGTCAAAATCCAAAACAACCTGAAGCAACTATCATCGAATAATAGACTTATTAAGTTAAATATTTCTCAATCTTCCATATTTAACATATGTGATTTCTTTTCTTGGGGCTACATCAGAGCAAATTTTTCTTTGTTATTTTTTTCATTCCTATCAATGACTAAAATTTAAAATTTTACATTACTAACAAAATTTAAAACATTAATCGTAAAATACTTTATTACGTATGGGTTATCAGTTGTTTACTACGTATCAAATTGTTTATATTTGAGAAGTCGAAAAATCTTTTTTTTTTTTTTAGTTTTCCGAGATTCAGAAAGAAAACCAATATGCAAAATGGAAATTATAAATAAATATATTTCATCAGATATATTTTAAATAAGGGCCCGATGGTCGAGTGACTAACGCTCTGGCACTCGCACTATCAAAAAATGATATATATTTTCATATTTTTCATATATATATTGCAAATGGTAATTTTTCTATTTTATACTTAATGATGGTAATAAATACTAATGTAGAAATCGCTGTACTTTATCTTCTAAATGATCAGTTACATTTGATTTATTTGACACAATGTTTAATCTGCTGCCTGATGACCGAATGACTAGATCTCTGGCTCGCGGTGCCTAGAATGTTTGTAGTGGTTCTGAATCCATTTTAAACAGCAGCTGTAGAGTGTTGGGCGTGGAGTTAACAACCCTTCCGTAAAAATAAAACTTCTCTTGTCTCAAAATCTGGCAGGGCAGGCTTGGCCCATCAAAGGGATATTGTGTCAATGAAGAAGAAGAAAATATTTTAATCAAATGTTTTCAAAAACGACAAAATTCAATACTAATGTAATGATGAATTTAATTTAAATAAGAATAGCATAGATAATAATGACACGTTCACAGCTCAAAAATACAAATTCAATTAAAATTACAGCTGTGGAAACCCTTTGAAATACTGTAAACTTTTTTTAAATGTTTTTTACCCTTTAAAGAATACGGAATTTTTTTTTAAACTTAGATTGCCCAACAATCCCATAATCTTGTGATTAGTCATAAAAAATAAACGTTCAGAGTGCATTAAATTGAAAAAAAAATTAATTTAAATTATTTAACCCTTAAAGGATTTTAATTATTTGCACATTATTATAAAGGACGTACATGGTTTTGTTCATCGTAATGTGAAATGTGAGTAATTTGTGTTTATTGAATAATTTAACCTCTTATTTTTATTGCAATAAAATGAATTATTATATTTTCATTTTTATAAAATTTAAATAAAATATTATCTGACAAAATATTTTTAGATGTTTTTAAAGTTTAGAATATGAGAATAATTAAAAAAAAAATATGTGATATATCTTAAAATTAAATGTTTATAATATTTAAATAAATAACATATTTAAACTTAAAAGAAAATAATGTGCTATATCATTTTGATTTTTTATAATTAAATTTTTTTAAATGTATTTTTTTTTAACATTAGATTACAAAATAAAGTCTGCAAACCGTTCTATAAAATATAAATGATGGTAAAATCTATATTTTTATCAATCGTATTTGAAAGCATTGAAAATAATTTTTTAGTTTTTTTAATGCATTTTTTAATAAACAGTGGCCCTGAAAATTTTTTATTAAGTGTTTAGGACAATATGAAAAGACTTGTGGAACTGAAAACTTTCATTCAGTTTTTCATTCACAAGACCATTATGAAAATCTGCAAACCGTATTTGCTGAACTTTTTAACGAAGAAACGATGCTAAATGATGGTAAATATAATTTATACAAAATAGGTTTTATCAATGTTTTTATTATGTAACATTATTAAACAATGATATGTTTTAGAATATTTATAATAAAATTGCAAAACCTTCATTAAAATTAATTACTGAACAAGCGCCTTTATTTAAAAACGATTAAATAGCAATATCAAAATTTTTTTAAAGAATAAGTTGAGGATTTTAATATTTCTTATGTTAAAATAGAAATCTAAATGTAAAACATAAGCAGTTATTTTTACTATTAAAATCTATAATAATTATATCACCTGATCTAAAGAAACTAAGTACTTAGTAATTATTCTTGATAGTAAACTTAACTACAGATCGTATATCTACAATCTTAGAAATAATTTCAATACTCAGTTTAGCATTCTCTATCCTTTAATCAATAGAAACTCCGCTTTACCTCTTAATCTCAAAATAATAATATATCACTCTTATCTTCGTCCTGTATTAGTTTATCAAGTCCAGTTTGGCCTTCTGTTGCACGTTCTAATTTTGAAATTATAAAAGGCTTGAGAACAAAACTCTTAGAATTTTGATGAATTCAACCCGGTACTTTTATATTATATATACATATTACGATAATTTATAATAAATGTAAACAAAATTGTTTTTTTCTTTACAGTTATAACAGAAAATCTGAGATGCTTAAATAATACCATCAGTTCCAGAACCTGTTCTCGAGATTGTTCTCTACATACTTTTACAGTCCCGAAGACATTAACATGTTGGATGGTGATACTGTTGCTCTTACAGAAAAATTACTTGCTTGTAGGTTCCCAAAAATTTATTAATATTATTACTATACGGGTAAATATAATTTAAAAAAAACATTGATGTGAAGGTAAGAAAAATAAAAAAGTAAAACATTAAATGTAATTATTTTTATGTTACCGTATTATATTGATTATTAGGTAATATTTATAACTTCACATAAAATCAAAAGTTTAAGCAAGGAAAATATAACATAGTTTGATAATAAACTAAATTATATTTGCTTGAATCCGTTAGAATGGATTATATGATATATGAAAATTAAACAATGATAAAAATATTTTATTTTAATATAAATACGAATTATTCCATTAGTTTTACTATTTGGCAAAGTAAATTATACAGAAAAGCAATTTTATTCTATACAGCTATATACCAAATGTTGTTGTCGTATCCCCTGAAGAGTGCAAGTAAATCAAATATCGTGGTATTCCAAAAGAATATTGGCTATGTTGATTACCAGCTCGGAATATAAATAGTCTGCCGACAATGCATGGCAACAGCCGGTCAGTCAAATATATGATAAGGAGTAAGCTGGACATCAGGGCAGTTACCACATTTTTGATATTTTTTAACGTCATCAGCAGAAATTGGTTGTGGTGCTACATCCTTCATGTTGTGAGAGTAGTAGTTGTTTCACTATAGACATTTAGTTCTGTAATTTGGTATTTATTTTTGATCTTAGAAGGAATCATAAGTTTAGACTTTGACAAGGCATTTGCATCTCAAGTAGAAGTAGGAATGGCAGTCTGATCTAGATTTCTGCCATTCTTAGTCAATTAATCTGCAATTTCATTAAATTTCAAATCCACATGAAAGGAAATGCTTACTAAATTTAAACTTCATATTAAGAAACCCGTAACATTTATCTAGATTATAATGTAATTGTGATTTAAATATTTAAAAATAATACACTAAAATCCCAACGAAATAAACCAGTGTCTGGGATTGTTATAATTAAAGTTCAGATTCATAATAATTCACCTATACATATAATGCTAGAGAAACAGTTGTATCATCACAAACAAAACGAAATTTTATTGTCCTGTAGTACAAATTATGCGTTCTTCGAAAATCGAAAAATAAGAATAAAACGCCCAAACATTTTCATCTATTCGTGTAACTAAAGCAATTTTTGTATATCCTTCTGACTGAGCAAAATTGAGACTATTACTGAAGCAAAACTGGATGTAGTATTTGAATTTTTCAGCAATAAATTTAAAAAATACTACCTACGTTGAAACGCAAGATTTTCTTTAAACTATTAGAAATTCTATTTTGTTTTCAGAGAATCTAATTTAAATACAATTCAATGGAAAAATGTCAATAAATGCATTAGAAAAGATTATAAACAGTGAGACTATCTTCAAAATATTGTTTTTATGAAATAAGGTATATCACCGTGATACTCGATTTTGTTCGAACTTTATCAAAATTACAATTTTCGCAAAGCCAATTAAATTCATGTTGAAAGTGGAAATAACTACTTTCACATCTTTTCCTATGTCGTTTAAAAACACTACATTTTTTATAAAAGTATTGCTTTACTATTTTTTTTTTGCCAATTACACAAATAAACTAAATTTTTTTTTTTTATATGCATCAGTAATATAATTTTTAAAGCAAAAATTCAAAACTAAATTTTTGAAAAATATGGATTTTCTATCGCAAAATTAAATTTTTATTTCTAATAAAAATAGTGCTTTGATTTATTTTTTTTAAATAAACGGTTGATACGTTAGGAAAATTGATTGTTGTTGTTTTTAAAATGCCGGGTATTTTTGCTTCCACTATCACACGATAGTTACCTTAGTGAGATTACACTAACCCTAGCTTTAGTGACATATTCCATTAACAAAATTGCTTGTAGTAGAATCCTAATTAATCATTATTATTGCTGACAGAAAGATATCGTATAATGCTTAGGAATTAATCTCACTTCTGTTTTGGAGCAAATGATCAACGGTACTAACCTGGGACAGCAATTCTTCTTTTTTATTTATTTACTTACAGGGACAGAATGCCGTTACCTCTAGCTTGATGCTGCAGCTTTTTTGTTTCTTACATTTTTCTATTTCCTCTGGACATCATGCATAAACATATACCAGTTCAGTGACATGTGTACGACATTCTGCGAGCTTTTATGTTGCTCTTCATGGTATATCCTCCTGCAGCTATTTTTCAACAAAATAATACCTCAAAACATATGTCCCGCATACCTCTGGACTACATCTGGATTATCGATACTCTTTTTGTGACAGAAATATATTTTGTCAGGTGACCATGTATATTGCATGATAAGCCGCAAGTTTTGAGTATCTTAAAAAGAACACAGATCCAGAGCAATAATTAGAAATTGCCCATCAGAAAATTTCCTATAAAAAATTAGAAATCTTTGTCACATTTAAATGCGCGCATAAAAGCATGCATCGGTGCCAAAATAAATTTCACTATTTACAGATTTGAATATTAATGTGATATTCCTATGTGCGATTGCTATGTCATTATCCTTTATGCGTCCTATATATTGTAATTTTTAAATCATATCATTGCCTGTAACTACACTCAAGAGCCAAAACATTAGGACCACCTGTCAATAACGAGTTGGCTCACCTTTGGCGCGCAACACAGCTTCAACCCGCCTTGGCATGGATGCCACAAGTCCGTGGTAGATAGCCGGAGACAGATTGTACCAGATGTTTAAGCAACGGCCACGCAAATCCGAGATATTGCGAATTAGTGGTCTTTGAACTCTGAGCTGCCTCCCAGGACATCCCAAATGTGTTCTATAGGATTGAAATCCGGTGAGTTAGGCAGCCAGGACATTAACTGGAATTCAGCATCATGTTCCTGGAATCACTCCAACACAATTTTAGCCTTGCATTGTCCTTTGGAACATTCCATTTCCAGCTGGAAAAACAGAGGCCCCTGTAAGGGGTGAAACTGGTCCGCAATGATGTTCAGATACCCTGTAGCATTCATGGTCTGCTCTACCACAACCATGGGTCCCAGAGACGCCCAAGAGAACGTCCCCAAAGCATAATTACGCCACCACCGGCCTGTGTACAACCTACTGTACATTGAGGGGAGCAACTGTTCTCCTGGAAGACGGCGTATCCTGACACGGCCATCGGCGTGATTAATGACAAACCGTGATTCATCTGACCAGGCAACTCTCACCCACTGATCCATGGACCAGTCACGATGGTTCCCGGGCCCAGCGCAGGCGCAGTTGGCGATGACGCTTGGTCAGCAAAGGCACACGAGTGGAACGTTTGCTGCGTAGCCCCATATCCAACAGTGCCCGCTGAACAGTGTGATCCGCTACTATTCTACTTGGCCCTGCATTGTATTGGGCTGTCAGCTAAGCCACTGTCTGGCTCCTGTTTTGCTTCACCATGCGAGACAGTCTCCGACGACCTTTTTTCTTTGATAGCGTGTGGACGTCCAACAACATGTCGTCTACTGCTGATTTCACCGTCATTCATCCACTTTGCATAAGTACTAACAACTTTAGATCGCGAACAACCCACGAGTCGTGCAGTTTCGAAATACTTGTTCCGAGCCTTCGAGCCCATTACAATCTGCCCTCTATCAAAGTCGCTTAGATCCGCAGCCTGTCCCATCACACACAGAAGTAAGTGAAAGAATGATTCTTCAGACTCTCCAGCAGCAGTTAAATACCACTTCCACCTGATCACGTGCCTTCCACGTCATCCAGGCGAGTTCATTGCAAAATGTAGGGGTGGTCATAATGTTTTGGCTCTTGAGTGTAGATCTTATACATATTAAAGTTGAATTAAAAACTTTCTTTGGGGTTTTGCATAATACCAATGACATGTGACAATTTTATTATTATTTTTCCTTGCCTGTTTCTATTATTTCCTGGAACTATTATCCAACAAGATAATGCCCCTTTCCTGGATTACCCCCTGCTGCTGAAACACTTCTTTGACTGGCATTTATTTTCAACAAACTTATGGTGTTGAAAGTAAATGCAATATTTCTAATACTTTTAATGGAGTAAATGAATTATTTCTAATAATAATGCATTTAATAATGATATTTAGTAAATGCATTATTTTCTTGCATTATAATAATGCAAGAAAATATCAACAATACACTGAGATTTCCTCAATTGAAAATGTATGAGTTATGATACGCTGCTAGTTTACCCAACCAAAAAAAGTTATATATCTAAAGAACAGTCGAGTTCCACGCAGGTTAAGATTAGAAATCATTATTCCTTACATAGACACATGCAAGTATGCATCTGAGTCATAGTAGGTTTTGTTAATTACATATTTGAACTTTCAATATGTGAATGATAACAATTGAAGTGTCCTATAGCCTAAAATGCTTAATCGTATTATTATTTGTGAATGGACAAACATATATTAATTTCTGTTGGAAACAATCACTGCCTTTATGGTGTTTTTTTCTGCAAAAAAAGAGTATTGTGAAGAATAGGAAAAACACGGAATATTTGGATAACAAGAAAAAAGACTTCATAATTACCACAAACTGCATTTCAAAAACCACTTTTCAATATCCAAAATCTCTCGTACTGCACGACAAACATCACTTACAAGGCGTCTATTTTTGTGTAATTATTTTTAACTTTTAATTAACTGCCAGAACTTATTCTAGTGTCTAATTACTTAAGATAGAGAATAGTTTTGGATTGAAATGTGAGATTATTTTTCATATTTCTTTGAATATTGTAAAAACAAAAACAGACACTGCTCTTAATAATCTATCTTCCTGAAACCTCTGTTGTCTTAACAGCATGTCAGTAATTTTAATATTTAATTTTGATTTTGAAAATATTAATTATAACTTAAATATAAAAATATTAAACATTACTTTTATATAATATTATTTTCTCTTTTTCAGATGTGGTGTCTATGACATTGCATGCATTACTGCAGAACTATCTGAAAAATGTGGAGCACTGGTCAAAGAAATTGCGTACGATTTAATACGTCAAACCTATTTTGTTGAATATGTCTGTTCTGAGCGACATGTCAAAGAACTTTTGAGGATGCTAAGCTATACAGTATGATAAAGATATACGATGACTTTTTATATAATGTGATGGGAAAATACGTTGATGACAACGAACTTGGTTCTGGTTATTTTTAGATGATGTTTCAGAGTAATTGTTTACTCATGTGTTGAATGACAAATAAAATTCATTACTCTAATTTACTCTTATTGTAATATTTCACTGTTATTTTTATCGTTTCGTAGAGTTAATTTTGTTTACGGTTATTGATCAAACTCACTAGAAAAACCATAAAATTCGTTAGCAACAAGCAAATCTGACACAAACTCCTTTTTGTGACATACTTTTTTCTGTATTTTATTTGTCTAACACAGATTAGTTGTAAAAGTATATCTTTATTTTTCTGAATGTTTAAATAGAATTATTAAGAATAATAAGATAAAATGCACTTAATTTTGTCTTAAGATTTTTTATTTTAACTTGTTATTTTTAGTAAATTTATATGAATAAAATAATATTAAGTGGCTAATGTTTTATATATATCCACATGCGGGAAATGCATAAAAAATTATCTATTTAAAAGATTTTTGAATAAATGTCATTCTAAAATTATCACAAACCAGAACAAAACAGGTTGATAATCCTTCTTTTTAAAACTTTATTACATTATTAAATTCAAATGAGTAATAAAAAAAGAATTAAACATTTTTTTTTCCCCATTCATAAAAACTATGGTACTATGGAAATTTAAACTTAGCTTGACTTTATCTAACTTTATTTTGATAATTGTTGAAAAAATAATAAATTGAATGATTATATCGATATGGTATTTGACTGAATTTTGCAATATTATTTACAATATTAACCTTCATTTTTTATGAATAATACAAATGCGTCATATGATGGTCAAATATGACCACAATATTTATTTTAATTTCCAAATTTTATTAGAAAAAAAAAAAGAAAACCCCACAACATAAAATTTTGGAAGAATATTTTTAGTAAGGTAAGATATTGTTAATATCGTAATTAATTTATTAAATTTATACAATTCTATTTCAATACTCACATATTGTTATTACTTATACATATTGATTATATTTAAATGATCAAATATGACTTTGAATTATAACAACATTATAGATCATTTGTAATTGAATAAATTAACCACATTATTATGAAATATATCTAGAAATAATTGTTTCATTTTTACGACTATCAATTGTTTCCTTAAATATAATATTTTTGGAAATATTTGCTTTAAAATCATTAAGGTTTGGATACAGATAAACATTTTTAGATTATTATTTATTATCTTCATTACTTGTTATTATTATTTACTTATTTACTACCTTTTTTCCTATAAAAGGCATAAATGTTATATATCAAATAAACGAATGTCTAGAAAACAAATAATTTGCTAAAAACTATAACTAGAAGGTAGCTTGCTTGTAAAAAGAAAAAGTCTTGAGTGGGTATTGGGTAAAAAAGGAGAACACAAATTTAATAGGAATTAGTGCAATAACTGAATCTGTTAGTTGGAAATCTGATCTGTTAGTTAGGTCTAAATTTTAGAAAGAGCAAAAAGGGTGTATTACAGAATATCATCCCCTGCCTTCTTGAAAATTGTGGTAAGTAGTTCAAGAAAGGTAGATACACAATAATAGAGGGAGATGATTATGAACAGGTATACAAAAAATGATTTACGAACAAAAATAATTCAACATTTTCTCAATTTATGACATAATTTATTAGTGCATAGATGGATAATAAATAATATAACATAATAAAGTATGTGTTTCAAACAAAGCAGCAGGTTTGCATCATTAACAAAGCAGAAGGTTTGCATGATGAAACAAGGTAGGGAGTTTAATCGTGTGAATATCAAAAGAAGTGTAACAATTTCTACAGCAGAATTCCAATATTATTTTCTTAAAAATGTAAACTGAATATATACCTGAATTATGTGATTTTTTGATGTTAATAACTCAATTTTTAAATTGTTAAATGCTAGAAAAAAGAATTACAAAAATCATAAAACATTATTATTTTTTTTACTTTCTTTTTCAGGTAAATTCTTTTTCAAAATATTGCACGATTTAAAAAATTGTCACACATTTCATACAAACTCTAGCATGTTTTTAAAAAAAAATTGCCAAAAGAAATGTTCCGTAAGAACCGTAAAAATCAGAATCAGAACCACCGTAAAAATGAACAATTATTAATTACAATACATTAAATAAAATTTTTTTAAATAAATAATTAAAAATAACTTATAAATGACATGCACCCAGTTCGTTTTGGGAAAAAATAGTTTCAGTTTTTCAGAATGAAAATTGATATTAATATTTAGCAATATAAATATTTCTATTTCTATTTTTTTAATTGAACTGAAATAATATCTTTAATGATAATATTCTACAAAACAATAGTATCCGAAAGGAAAATATGAATTTAACAAAATAAATATTTTGAGAATTTTTAGTAAATTTCTTATTATGAGTTTCCAATTTTGAGGCAAAGTTTTGCTTGAAAATATTTATTGTTCTGATTTTATAGCACCCTTTTGCAACTCTTCAACATAGTTGATGAAGGATATTGTATGCGAATAATATTTAAAAAAATTCCAGTAAAAGTAATTGCATTTTCTTGATTTTATCTTGAACTAGATGGATTTCATTAAAAATATCCTGTTCATCTAATTTAAATTTGAAATCTATCTGGTGCCTAGTATTAAAATATTTTCAGTTTTAAATATTTAATGCAATATTTGTTTAAAGCTAAAAGAATACCAATTCATAACAAATTATTACATTTGTTAATAACATCGCAAAACGTTTGACTATAAGTCTTAGGATATATAAATATACATTTCCGCGTATGAATTTATTTCATCAATTTATTCAGACCAATGTGGTCTGAAAAAATTTAAATGTTGCAGCAATAAATATTTGATGGAAATATATTATTTCAATATAAATTGAAAAAAAACTTTTCATTATTGACTTATTAAATACAAAATGCAAACTAATGTTGAATTAAAATATCTCTAACACTGCAATAGTTCAAAAATTTATTTATATTAACCGATAAGTTATCGTTTGATGTTTTAAGTATGAGTCTGATAAGGTTTAGGATATATAAATATACATTTACGTGCATGAATTTATTTGATCATTTCATCTGTTTAAGTTTGAACACATTAGTCTGAAAAATTTAAATAATACTGAAATAAATATTTGATGGAAATATATTATTTCAATATAAATTGAAAAAACTTTTTTTCATTATTGACTTATTAAATACAAAATGCAAACTAATGTTGAATTAAAATATTTAACACTGCAATATTTCAAAAATTTATTTATATTAACAGATAAGTTATCGTTTGATGTTTTAAGTATGAGTCTGGTCTATAAGGTTTAGGATATATAAATATACATTTTACGTGTATTTTATTTGATCATTTCATCTGTTTAAGTTGAACACATTAGTCTGAAAAAATTTAAATAATACAGAAATAAATATTTGATGGAAATATATTATTTCAATATAAATTGAATAAAAAAATGTTCATTATAAACTTATTAAATAAAAAATGCAAATTAATGCCGAATTAAATTATCTCTAACAATGCACTTATTTTTTTTGCAACTGCTATTTCTTTAAAAAAATATCTACTGTTGTGCCCAAAAGGTAAGACCTATTATTTTGTTTTTTAAAAATTCGTTAGTTATTCTTCCAAATTTATTTCATCGCCTTCAAAATAATCCCCTCGGGACACAATGCACTTATGCCAACTTTTTCAAATCCTCAATGCATGCTAAAAAGTCATCGGCAAGGGATGGCCTTCAAAGCGCGTTTGAAGAATTTGATTTGTTTGATTCACTTTGAATCTCTTCATTCGGCTCAAAACGGTGTCCCCAGAGTAATCCATTTAGCCAGAAGTCACACAGTGTGAATACGGTGGTTGTGGAATGATATGGGTTTCATTATCGGCGAAAAAGTCATAAGAAATCAATGCGTGTGAGCTGGCGCATTTAATGTTTTCGGTACCAATCGAGATTTGATGCGTTTGAGGCCCAAATGGAATTGGCCGATCCTTTTGAAATTCCAACATCATCAGCAAGGTCTCTAATTGTAAATCGACGATTGGTTGAGGTTGACGGTCGACCAGAGGTCTCTTCATCTTCAACGCTTCTCTGCTTTCTTTGAACTGTTTATACCACCTGTAAACATTTCTTTTTCCTATATAGGAATACTCACCAATCTCTTCTGCAACATTCTATACGTGGGTGCTCAGAGATCTACCTCCACGTGGTGCGACTAAAATATATGCTACTTGTTGGCATTTCGGCATTTTTGTTGATTAGTGAACTCTGTTTCAGCATGTTTTTGCTGTATTATTTTGTTGTTGTTGTATGTTGTATGTTTTTTTGTTGTTCTTTTTTTTTCTAATGTTCATAATCTGCCATTGGAAATAAAAATAAAACATTCTATATGTTTCCACAAACAAAATTTAATGCAAGTTCTATGCTCAATTAATTCAGACATTTCAAAAATCGCCGGAATCAGTTTTAGCGTCTCACAAAGCCAAGATTAACTCAAACACTAATGAATATTTTGCCGTCACATTTCAGAACACATGTCAAAGATAGTGCCAGAAACCTGAAAAAGAAAAAAAAAAATTGAAATTCCATAATCCACATTAATTTTAAATAGAAAATTGGTCTTACTTTTGAACCCAGTAGTTTATTAACAGAAATATGTATCTATATTAACAAACAAAATTTATCGTTATCTTTTGATTCTTTAAGAGACGAAATTTATGTTAGACGATTTAAAAAACTGGCAGTCTGTGATTAAACCGGATTGCTGATATTGTCTATCAGGTTTGAGGAGGAAATCCTGGTACGGAAATGAATGCGTTAATTGATCCGGTGGTTAAACGCTTTCAAGAAACAGATCAATAAATAGTATTTGTTTTACTAATTAGTTAACGTTACCATGGCTTACAAAGTTTGGATTTTTGGGATTTTATGCTTAGCTTTCATTGGAGGTAAATTTATTTATTTTGTTGAATTGTATAGATTATATTTTTAAATTTGTTTATAATTGAAGAATTCCGTAATTTCTAAATTTGTTAAAATAATATAAATATATGAATAATTATATAATATTAATACTTATATGGTACGAATGTTTTTATTATATATTATTTTCTTTCATTAATATGAATAAATGAATGCTCTAATTGAAGAGATGTTTTAAAACTTTGAAGAAGCCGATCTTGAAAATATGTCTTTTACTAGTTAGTTAGAGTAGCTATCTAGCTTTACTAGTTAGTAAACAAGTAACTAGTTTTCCACTATTTCATACTTTTTCGTACATTGGAGGTAAAATAAATTTATATGTTATTTATTTGCTGAAATGTATAGAATATATTTTTTTAATTTTGTTTATATTTTATTTATATATAATTGTTTACATTTGTATGGTAATTTATATGCATTTGTTTTTATATATTTGTTTAACAATGTGTTTCTTTATATTTTATAGACTCTAAAGTTTTTAAAATAATATAAATACATGAATAGTTATATGATATCAATTTTTATATATTATAAATGCTTATATAATGTGAATGCTTTCATTATATGTTATTTACTATTATTAATATAAATAAATGAATGCGTTAATTAATGCGATGATTGGAAACTTTGCAAGAAGCAAATCTTGAAAATATAATTTCTTTTATTAGTTAGTAAAGTACCTATCTAGTTTTACTAATTGGTAAGCTATTGTTTGTATTATTTCATGGGTTTTTTTATTTGGAAACGTAAATAAATATCAGTTTATTTATTTTTTGAAATGCGTAGAATACATTTTTTTAAAAATTTATTTAGTTTTAAAGTTTATTTAGTGTACAATCTTAAAAATAATTAAATATATGTTTTACTACAGATAAATACTATTTTAAATGGAATACTCGCATATTTAGTATTTCAAACAGTTTTAAAGTAATAATTTGGTCATATTATATTATAATAACAAACATTTCCACAGTTGTTAACTACTGTCCTTATATGTTTTCTAATTTATTTTTTTATGAATTTGAAGTTTCTTCAATATGTTTATGTTTTTTAATGTACAAATTGTATAGTGAATTTTTAAAAAATGTATAATTTATCCGAAAATCTACTTAACTTTTGAAAAATAATTCGACTTTTCAAAATATTTGTCAGTATTTTAATAATTTTTATTACAATGATTTTAAGAGCTAGTTACGAAAAATTTCTTTTTCGGAATGAAAGATTTAAAGTTTTGAAAGTTTTACATATTCTAATTATTATATTTTTACGCAAAATTGTAAATAATTATTATATTTTCTTTAAATGAAACAAAATTGAATTAAAATTAATTAATTTTTTCATATTATTATTAATAAAAATATGAAAAATAATATTTTTTTAAATATTTATAGATAATTTTGAAATTCAATTTTTAGTTAAAAATGTTTCTTTCATATCATAGCAATATTTACTTTTCAAGATATTTTAAATAATTATAATTATTAATTATTAATTATTAAAATATAAAAAATAGTTTGATTAAAATTGAACACCCATTAAATAAAAAAAAATTAAAATTTATTAACTAGAACTCAGTTTTAATTTAATGAATTATCATTAAACCAATATTGCTTGTACTTTTGAAAAAAACTATTATTTGAATGAATTTTAACAATGAATGCCAACATAAAATTAAATTGAATTATTACATTTGATTATTTTAATGGGCAAAAATTGCATTTATTTTTATAATTTAGAATTCAAAATATCTCTCAGTTTGTCAATATAAATCTACATTTTTGAACTATATGCATTTGAGCAAAATGTTCCTGTTATTTAACTGAAAATGGTAAATTTCTTCTCTGTCTTTTGAAAATTAAATTTCTTAATATTCGTTGGAAAAAAAAATCATAATTATATTTCTGAGATTAACAATTACTTGGTGTAAAATATATTATACAAAACAATATGTTACTTTTCTGAATATAAATTAATGTAAATATAAAAATGTAATTTTTTATACACTAATGCATTGCATAATTAATATTTTGAAATTTGCTGATTACTATTTTAATTTGTTAGAATGAATATTGCAGACAGAAAAACTAAATATTTTCTAAAAACTTATAAATTTATTAGCCTTAAAAGCACTAATTGTATACATCGTTCTATAAGATACGCATTCCTCTTAGTGATAATTGTATGCATTGTTTTATAAAATACGTACGTATTCCTTTCAGAGATTTTCGCAGAAATAAACTGCAGAGAAAGAATTTACCAACAGTGTACATATCCTACACTCTTCGGGAGAATTCCAAGATCAGTTATAGAATATAATCATATATGCCCGTGAGTTAATTTTTGACTTTATAATTAATATTGTATTATATATAAATATTTTGATAAAAATAATATACATTATAATTTATTAACAATTTTTTTGAAGATAATTTATAAAATTTGAAATAACAAATGTATTGTAATAATTAATTAATTTTAATGCATTAACAACAATATTGCAACACATACATTAAGTACAGTACACTAAATACACTGGCTCAGTAACAACTTGCATCACTAGGAGATTCAATCAGCTATCGGATTGTTGTAGACACTGTTTCAAAAAACGAGGAAACTCGATGGCGTTTATGATGTTCAGCATCTTGCCTCATTCGTCGGAATACCTTGAGGCAGTTTTCCTCATATGTCCATCATATGTCAGAAAAATGATAAGCAAATGCGGGGTATTACCCCCTAAAAAGACTTTCCGGAAGGCACTGCCCTCCTTCTTCAGCGCCCCGGAATCAAGTCAGACATCTACCTATGGGTGCTCCATCACAATAGAAGCTGCCCCCTTTCCTCCTTCCATGAGACCACACGGGTTCATGGGCTGTCTAGATGTTCTATCTACCAAATGGGATAAGAAAAAAAAGACCGTCATGTATTAGTAGCAAAATAATACATTTGAAATTGAACAGTTGTTTCAATATATGGAGAACATATACGAAGAAAGGCTTATGAAATATGCTTTATATATAATGGAACTTCTTCCTATATGTTCTCCAAATATTGAGGACATAAATTCGGGGAAGTTCCTTTAAAAATCCTCCCTGAAGGGTTATTGGATTTGGTTTGTTGTTGTCTACCAAGTGGATAAGAAAAAAATACTAAGTAATAATTATTACAATATCCCAGGCATCGGAATAAAATACTTATCCATTTAACAAGAATTATTAATGTGTCGACAGTATTAAAAAAAATAGAATGTCTTGATGCATAATGCTATATAAGAGAAGCCAACTCAAAAACTATAAATCTGATAGCCAAAATGTTTTCTGTTGGGCTGGGAGAGAAAACGAGGTTGTGCATACCTATTAACTGTCCCTTAGAGTGTTTGTTCAAAGTATTTTGTTCAAAGTAATTTCTGAATTTCAAATATAAAATATTGGAACAAATTGCCAGGTATTTGAAAACAATAATAACATCCTAAACAACAGGATTCTGATTCTGACATTTTAAAAATGGATTATTTTTTTTTTGATAATTAAAGATTTTAAGGGATTTTGAACTAATTGAAAATAGATTTAAATATTTTAAAATAATAGTATCCTTTTTAAAATGAAAATGTATGCTAAAAATGTAATTAATTACCTCACAAAATATTTAATAGTAAATAAAAAAATATTCAATTATTATTAATGCTAGATCCCCGGCAATTAAATTAAATTTAGTGGCAATGATAGATTATCTAGGACATGATTAATAATAAATTAATTCTTTTTTTCAATGAAATATCTTGATACATTCACTCTGAAATATATATATTTTAAAAATATATAGGATTAATACAATTCATTTGTAAATTCCATGAATTAAATCACAACTATTTCAAGCGACTATTATTATTTCATTTTATTCGGATGTATTTTTGAACTACAGCATTCTGATTCTGATTTTTTAAAAGATGGATAATTATTATTATTTTTTACGATTTTAAGGCAGCTTGAACTAATTGAAAAAGACTTAAATATTTTATGATAAAATGAACATTTTTAAAAAGAAAATGTATACTAAAATGCTAATAAATGTAATTAATTACTTTATAAAATATTTAATAGTAATTTAAAAATATTCAATAATTATTGATTCCAGTTCCTCAACAATTAAATTTTAATTTTTGTAAATTTGGGAGGTAGATTACGTAGGACGTGATTAATAATAATTTCGTGATTAATTGAATAATTCTGTATTCAATGAAATATTTTCAAACTTTTACTCTCAAATATATATAATTTGAAATATGTAGGATTAATAAATTTCATTTGTAAATGTTATGAATTAAATCACAGCATTTTCAATCTATTATTATTAAGTATTCGTTCTATTTGGATATATTTTTATAATAATAAAAAGAAAAAAAAACATTATATGACATTAATTTTTCGTTTTTATAAAATTAAAATCTAGATAAGATATTATTAAAAATTATACTTTTTGCAGGGAACTGAAGAATTATGTTAAATGTTTGAAAAGTTACCAAGATGCATGCACACCAAAATTTAATATAGCTTTTGAATCGGAAGAAATGTATGAAAGTACTTTAGCTGTATTTAGTGACTTATGCGATAGAAATAACCTGCTTTATACAGGTGAGAAAAAATATATTACAAAGTTTTTATATTTTTTAAATATAATTTTCTAAAGGAAATTTTTTTATAATTTAATATTTAAATTATTAATCTTTATAATTTAAATTTGTAAATATCATTACAAATTTAAACTAATTTCCTTTAAATATATCCTAATCCTAATCTTTGTTTTTAAAGGAATTTAATTTTTTTATCGCCTTTCCATACTTAGCACAATGAATTTAACATGTACTGAAATTTAAATTAGATTTTTTGACGTTGTATAATATGGTTTTGAATTTTTAAAAGTTAGATGTCTAATTTAGACTAATGATATACCTCATGAATCAGAGTTGCTTTAACCTTTGATCATTCTAAATATATGACAACGAAAAATAAAAATGAATCAAAAATTCATGACAAAATTTAAAAATAAAATTTTTATTCGAAAACTCTCAAAATAAAACAATGGTGTTTATGCGGAAAGGAGAAAATAAAGCATGTAGTGTGAAGGTAAAGCAACCAGATTGTAATTGGATGTGATTTGGTTATAATATTGAGACACAGGTTGGAGAACTCAGTTTTATTGACACTCACAAACCCCACCACCACACACATATAATTAGATACATACAATATTTAACACATTTAAAACATATAATTATGCATTCTTGAAGATTTCCACTTCTAAACCAAAACCCCGATACACAGCTAAGCGCAGGATACGTGAAATATACTTCCATGGTGAGAGTCTGTAGGCCGACCACTAAGCAATTACATTTCCTCTCGGGGTGAGACAACTACTAAAACGCTTCTCAGAGGGAGTGCGTGGTTGGGCTGTGCTTCCTCAAGAGTTTAGAGTCTCGTGGAGGACTGATCAGTTCTTCTGAATGCCAAAGGAGCTTGGAGGGCGCCAGTATATAAAAGAAGCGAGTTTACAAACAGTAATATTTTAAAATAATAAAAAAAAAACATTTAAAGCAATAATAGTATTATATTTTTACCACCAGATGGGGATTTCACGACAGAGACTAGCTGACCAGCAATATCTAACAAGCAGCTGTAGCTAACTATGTCCTCTTTAAACAGTTTTGGTTGCATCTCTTACTATAGGATTTTTACGGGTGAATAACGTACCCTCTGATTAAACACTTTTACCTGTAAAGAACTATTGCATTAAATATTTAGCGAGAATGATCCTCAATCAATCCTTTGCTGATATATGACTATTCATATTTCTTGACCTCCCCCACTTTGGGACTGAAACTACCAAATTAAAATCGCTGGATGTCAAGTTCAAAGATCAAGGATAGGGAGATACGGTATAGGGCAGAGACGGGCAAACTTTTTTCGGTCGCGGGCCAAAAATCCAAAAAATAAAAAAGTGTGGCGGGTCAAGATAAATTTTTCTAAAATTTTAAAAACAATATACAAGTATTACAATTTAAATATGTTAATGACATGAATGAAATTGCGATGAGACACGCTGGGTTATGCTTTACAACTGTAAAAAGAATATTTCCAGGTCCATTCACCATTAAAAGCACAGCACTCTGAATCAACTTTGCGTTTCTAGTATCCATTTTGGGGTTGAAATATTTTACGAATAACCCAAACAAATATTAGCTACGTTATACTTTTAATATTTTCACTACTATTCACAATAATACTATATGACAGCAATCTTTCCATACGCAATAAACAATATATATTAGAACTCGTGCCAAAAGAAAAATCCGATGGCTGGAGCTTAAAATGCGCAGTCTGATACATGTGAGGTCTAATTCACCTATATTGGATTCCCATTTGTCTGCTCCCGAGAAAGAGATGGCTCTTATTGGCGCCAGTCTACAGCTATAACTAACAAAGAACTTCTGCTTTTAACAATTTGCCAATTGAAAGCTGCCTGTGCTTGCTATTTCCATTGATTTATATTTTGTAGAACAAAAATAGAAAAATAAAAGATCATCAGCCCTTTCAAAGAAAGGAAGATAAAAATAGTATTTAATCAAAGTAGAAAAGGAGATGAATACATAATATATAAATATATTTTCTTTTTAATTTGCCTCGGACCGGCAAATTAAAATTATATCCGAGGGCCGGATAAAACTTTCTGGAGGGCCGGAGTAGGCCGCGGGCCGTAGTTTGCTCATCCCTGGTATAGGGAGTAAAAGACTATAAAATTGCTCATGACCTAATTCAGAGAGAATTGAGAGAAGCTGCTGCTTGAAAAATATATCAGCTATACATACTGTCTCAAGGAGTCGTTAAACATGGTACTGCAATTACTACATGGTACCACTATAATGTATTACTACTACAAGTTAAGATTGTCAAATTCCTTATAAATGTTGCGTGAAATACATTTTTTGTCACTAGTATAATAAAGTGCAATCTATTGGGAAACATTTCAGCTAAATTATAAATCATTATAACGCATAACATGGATTCGGGCACACTCTATACTGTCGTCTATAATCTATTCTACGTCTACGTTTTCTAAAAACGTTTAGTAACTTTTGGTTCACTTGGCATTTTTATATTCTATGCGTATTATTTAACATGTTATAATCTAAGTTGAACATTTATGAGCAAATTTTATTTTAAATCATCTAAATCACGAAAATGATTTTATCAAATGTTGTTGTTTTTCAGCTGTGACTGAAAACCTGAGATGCTTGAATGACACATTTGGCCGAACTCTCTGCGTAGATGAAACTGAAGCTATCATTGATGCCTTTAGCAAATCGAAAACCACAGCACCGGATGATGATCTTCCTTTCGATATCTTTTGCTTGTAAGTACAAAAAAACCCACTAATACACAGTTTTTCTCAAATAATTTGACAGCATATTTTTGGAGTTTGGAATGTCCATTACAAAAAAATAATAATAATCACTATAAAAAATGTTGGAAAATTTAGGGGAATTTAAGTATTCGTAATTGTAATACAATACAAAAAGAATCTTTAAAATTCACCATTAATAAATAACCATTCTAATTGAAAATATTATAAAGTTGAAGTTTAAATTAATAATATAAAGATTGTTAAACAACTTTATTTACTACTGTGCCCAAAAAAAGTTAGACCAATTACTTTTTTTTTTCAAAACTCTTTTATTTATTCTTCAAAATTTATTTCATCGCTTTCCAAATAATCCCCTCCGCACACAATGCACTTATGCCAACTTTTTTTAAATCCTCAATGCATGCTAAAAAGTCATCGGCAGGGATGGCCTTCAAAACGGTATGTCCGGTGTAGTGGTCTTTTAAATTTAGAGAATAGCCAGAAGTTGCACGGTGGGAATATGGTGGTTGTGGTCATTTTTGGCAAAAAAATTACGAAGATTCAATGCAGTGGGAGCTGGCGCATTCAGCGTTTTCGATACTAATCGAGATTTGAGGTACCGAAAACATCGCTTTCGTTTGAGGCCCAAATTGGAATTGACTGATTCTTTCGAAATTCCAACATCAGCAGCAAGGTCTCTAATTGTAAATCGATGGTTTGCAAGCACCAAATATCTAATTTGTTGGACGTGAGCTTCGTCGGTTGAGGTTGATGGTCGACCAGAGGTCTCCTCGTCTTCAACGCGGTTCCTTCTTCCATCTCTCCCTCTCATGCCCATCACCCCCATTTTATAGTTCATTTTTCAGTGGGGAAAAGGGACGATTGCCGACACCAAATCAGAGTCTATATCCGTTTGGCAAATGCAACCCCGTCCATAAAAATCCAAGCATAAATAACAAGCGTCTTAAAAGTTTTGGTAAATTGTTGCTCTTGACCATCTGACCCGAAGCTTTGTATAACCCCTGCCAATTAAAAACACCTCCCAGAGATATCCTTCACCGCAGCTGTGGCAAATGAGCTGCACCCACCTGAAAAATTTAAGTCATTCCGTTGGGCATATCAAGATTCCCATCCGGTCAGGTATAGACCAACAAACAACCCTTCCAAGAGACGGCGCATATAGAATATAGTCTAACATATGAATTATACAATATCTATATAAATTTTACCTAAATAAAAAATATTGCTCATATTGACACGACACATTTCAAAAATCGCCGGAATCAGTTTTAACGTCTCACAGACTTAGCACTGCCTATCTATTATTTTATTTCACTGACGATTGCATTTATATTTCACTCTTTTATTTATGATATTAATAATCTATTATTTCAATATATTGGATAGTAATTATTGATTATTTTAAGTTTCACCAATTGAAGTTCTACAAAAGAAAAATCTGTATAATTATATTTTCAGGCAAGATGTTCTGTTAGAAGCTGGCTGCATTACTCATGACATATCCAAGAACTGTGGGAATTGTGCCAAAGATGCAGCTGCTGAGTTGATTCGTCGCACCCATTTCATTGAAGAATCGTGTTCCATGCAAGATGTGAAAGAAATTTTATTAAATGTAAATCATTACGAGTTGATGGAAAGTCAGAAAGCCATTTTAATCGAAACGTTGCAAAAATTCATTAAAAGACATGAAGATTGTAAACATTAATTTTTTTTCTGAATTAAAAAAGATATTTTGCTGTATGTCGCAGAATAATCATAAAGCATTTCAAAATTTGTCTCATATTATTCTGCTTTATTTTGCCTGCGTATTAATAAAGGAAGCTTAATAACAAAGAAGAATAAACCATAAAAGTCTGTCTTAAAACAGTCATGAATGCTGTTCATCAGAAAGACAAAAGGAACTGAAAAATTCATAAGCTTGTTTGTTTTAACCTTTCTTTGTATATTATGTAGCATTTCTTATAGATTAAAATAATTACGTGTTTCATTCAACAACGAGTATGACTTATTACGTTTTTATTCTAGAAAAGATCAATTATTCAAATTCTGGGAAAATATACTTAAAACTATTTCATACCTCAGTGTGTTTATACCATGACATTATTCTGACTTAATCTTCTAGATTGATAAAAAAACTGAAACAATAAATAAATAAAATTTATTTTAACATTTTCAAGGAAGGTTATTTTATATTTTATGTAATTCAATCGTTCACATTTTATCCAAAAAGAATTATACAAATCCATGATTTGTCTGATTATTCTTTAGCATTTTTGATTTTGATAAAATAACTTAGTATTGGGAAAGTGAAAATCGTACATACATCATTTAAACTTTCCATATAGAATTAAAGAGTACATATGATTAAATAGTTAATGAGTCAAAAAAGAAAGGTTAAAAATCATGTGTATTTATCTCAAACTCTTGCTAAGAGTTGTTGATTGGTTTTGTTGGGTTTGTCACTCTGCGGTCATCTTGTGCACACGTTAGGCTGAACAGAACGGACCTATAGTTTAAAATGGATTACGAACCACCACAAACAACCATGGCACCGCCGGGCCTCGTACCCGAAACCTGTGATACCGAGCGCCAGAGTGCAAGCCACTCTGCCACCAGGCCCCTAAGAGTTGTTGAAGACTTAATAGTTAATAGACTACTTTATCTACTTTACTCATAAGAATTTAAAGCAGATTATTGGTGTAAATTTTGATCTTTAACTTGTTAAAACAGAGAGTTATTATCAAAGATTTTAAGCACATTTTACGTTTTTCCTATTCAGAACGCAAATAAAACCATTTTTACGGATTTATCTCTATTTTTTATTTAAAAAATAGTCAACATTAACTCGAATGAGTTATATCTATTACATAACTGTGGACTAATACACCTACTACTGAATAGTAAAAATTTTGATTTTGTATTTATCTCATACTCTTGTGAAGAGTTATTGAGACTTAAATAAAAAGTATTCTCAATAACTACTGTTATTGAGACTACTTTTTTCATTTTGAATATAATTTAAAGCAGATTATTGTGTAAATTTTAACCTTGTTAAAATAGAAAGTTATTATCAAAGAAGGTAAGCACATATTACGTTTTTTCCTATTCAAAACGCAAATAAAACCATTTTTACGGATTTATTCTGTTTTTTTATTTAAAAATAGTCAACATGAAAACGCCGTAACTCGAATGAGTATATCAATTAAATAACTGTGGACTAATACACCTACAACTGACATTTATATTAAAATTTTTGATTTTGTATTTATCTCATACTCTTGTTAAGAGTTATTGAGGCTTAAATAAAGTATTCTCAATAACTACTGTTATTGAGACTACTTTTTCTCATTTACTAATGTAATTTAAAGCAGATTATTGGTGTAAATTTTAATCTTGAACTTGTTAAAAATAGAAAGTTATTATCAAAGAAGGTAAGCACATATTACGTTTTCCTATTCAGGAACGCAAATAAAACCATTTTTACGGATTTATCTCTGTTTTTTTAATTAAAAATAGTCAACATGAAAACGCCGTAACTCGAATGAGTATATCAATTACATAACTGTGGACTAATACACCTACTACTGAAATATTAAAAATTTTTGATTTTGTATTTATCTCAAAATTTTTGATTTTGAGATTAAATAAAAAGTTATCTCATAACTACTTGTTATTGAGACTTTTTTTCTCATTTACTAATATAATTTAAAGATTATTGGTAAATTTTAACCTTGAACTTGTTAAAACAGAGAGTTATTATCAAAGAGGTAAGCACATATTACGTTTTCCTATTCAGAACACAAATAAAACCATATTTACGGATTTATCACTGTTTTTTATTTAAAAATAGTCAACATGAAAACGCCGTAACTCGTGAGTAAATCAATACATAACTGTGGACTAATGCACCTACTACTGAAATATTAAAAATTTTTGATTTTGTATTTATCTGTTTTATTCTCCATAACTACTGTTATTAACTTTTTTACTTAACTTTTTGTTAACTCATATAATTTAAAACTGAATATTGGTGTAAATTTTAACTTTGTACTTGATAAAAGAGAAAGTTATTATCACGGAATGTAAGCACATATTATATTTCCTATTAAGGACGCAAATAAAACCATTTTTAGGGATTTATCTAGATGTTTTATTTAAAAATTATCTACATAAAAATATCGTAGCTCGAATGAGTATGTCAATTACTCTATTGTGGATTAGTACACTACAACTGAAATCTGTATTAATAATTTTAGATTTTTGACATAGTTTACTTTTTAAATTCAGGAAAAAAAATGTAAAGTTTATTAGAAGAAAATATAATTAAGTGGAAATAGATATTCGCTTTAAGTGTTTAAAAATACTAAAATAATCGAAAAAGTTTAATCTATGAAGAGTATAAAAGTGAATAGAGAAAAGAGAAAGAAAAATTAAAATGTCAGAATAGAGCAAAATGAAGTCAGAATAGAAAATATGAAAATGTCAAAAAAAAAAAAAAAAAAAAAAATTCTGCAGATACTTTTTTATTGAGAAGAAATAGATATTTCTTCATATAAATCAAATTTTATCAATATCTGAATCTTAAGTTCGTATACGTTTTATTATTTCTTGTTGAAACTAACAACATACTATGCATAGCATAAATCGGAATGATTCAACTCGATTATTTTGCAATTTGCAAGTTTTATTAGTTAAAAATAAGGAAAATAGAAGTATAAAAGGGAAATAAAAGGAAAATGAGAGGAATAGACTCAAATTCTTTATTATGTTATTGTTTTTAATTAAGAAAAATTGCTACAATACGAAAAATTTGTCATTCTATAACTCCCCAAAATCTTTCTAGCTTCTAAAAGTCACATTTTTTGAGAAAATGTTACATACATATCAATTTAAATATTACAGTAAACTTTATTATTTCATCTTATTTAAAATATGCATTTAATAACCAATTAAATATTTCACTTTAATTACATAATTACTTTTATGAATTATGAGGCATTTTAAAATTATGATAAATATTGCAAAAATTATTGAAACAAAACAATCAAGAGTAATATTAAAACTATTAAAATATTAAAATAAATTATTTTTCTGTAAAACATTTTTGATAAATCTTACAAAATGACAAGAACAAGAAAATGAAGTGTTTATGGTGCAAAAGAAACTGTGAGAAGTACAAATCACCCCCTTTTAAATATGCTATCATAATACTTATTAATGGATCATGGTTAAACAGTGGTTAAAAATTATAACAAAAAAATTTATTATAATAACATGATAAATATTTTGTTAAATTCTAGCATGTATAATAGCATGTCATTTTTCCAATATATATTTTTGACAACTTTGAACAACAATTCATCAAGAGGAATGATGTCCTAATTTCATACAGTTTTATAAATTTTCTCAAAATATTTCTATTGCCTAACATTATTTTAACATGAAAGCCAGAAAGCTTAAGGAAAACGTAAAATGTTTAAAAATTAAGGATTTAATTTCATCTGCTAATAAATGTAATTCAATAAAAACTACGACACATATGAAAATTATAAATCTGTAGGATGTAAAATCCTTTAGGATTTGAAAACTTATCGGTTGGTTTTAACCAGGGTGACCAAACCACAGCCCACCTTGATTATTTTTCTGGGCCGTGAGATTTATCACACTTTTACAAAATATATTTATTTTATGGTGGCCAAAGTAGCGAAAACCAATGTATTAAAAAAATATTATGTGTGCATCCATATATTCACAAAATAGCTGTCGAAATTATGAGAAAAAATTAACTTTGATTTTGAAATAATATAACAATTATTGCCTGTTTTATTTATGAATTTACAGTTATGAGTTTGCAAAATAATTAAATTATATTCTGTGAACTCATGATGCGCGCTTATCTTGAAACATCTAATATAACAGGTTCTATGTTTCACTTTAAGTGACCTCAGTGAAGCAGTAACCATGCCTATATACGCACAGTTGATTGTTGATAGTAGAGTAAACCAGACTTTTAGTTGAAGTTGTTAACGCTCTTGGTTCACCTGCGAATTTTTTTTTTTTTTTTTTTCGAAAATTAATTTGATAACATAACGGACACAACACGAATTACGATGTGCAAATTGAGATCGATTTGCAAAAACTAAGGAAAGAGTGGAGAAACAAATATAGCAATTAGTAAAATAAATATTATTCAATAATTTCATTTTTTTATATCTTTTATATTTATACGTTTGTATGTTTATATAATTAAAATAATAAATTATCTTTCAATTTTTCACTCCAAAAATATCTATAGTCTAATCTGGGTCTAAATATTATATGGGGGATACATAATTTTATATGCGGCTGGCGGAGTTATGATGCCTTTCTTAAGTGGCTTGCAAGATCATTTCAGTTGGCCACCCCTGGTTTAAACCATATACATGTTTTTCTCTTCACATATTAAATCTCAAGTGTTAAGTAAGTTCGGTGTATTTTTAAACTAAATTTGAAAAATTGTAAACATTGCGTACAACTTGGAATTGCAAAACAGTCTCTAAATTTACAAATGTATAAATTTCACTTGACGATTTCTATAGCTGTCACATCCCGCAAGAACTGCCATCACATTTCTTTAACATAAAAAAATTATTGGTTCATTTTGTTATCAAAAGAAAATGAATTATGGTTTAAAATAGTGAAAAATTATATACATAATCTTTAAGCTAACGGATATCCAACACCGAAATATAACAAACTAACTTGTTTTTAATTATCGGATATCTAATACCGGAATTCTAATTAAGGCAGTTATCAAGTTCCTTTATATTTTAATACAAATTAACGCATGTACTTAGTCATTTATGCAAAGTGTTACATTAATTAATAGCTGCACTGTGGTCTTTAAAAATGTGGGTTCTTATAGTAGCCCTATTTCTATTTGCTACAGGTAATATTTTAATATAAAGTTCTATAAAATATTTATTCTAAATTATTTTTTTACATTTATATAAAACGTTTTTAAAAATTGCGACTAATTTCTCATATTATTTTGCTAATTTTTAAAAATTTCTAATAGAAATATAAAATGGATAACTAATCATAAATCTTTTTTCTTATGGAAATATTACAATACTTTAAAAAATTTTTTTAATTAAAATCAATAGCAGTTATACGTATAACAGTTTATACATTTAAATTATTTATATAGCATTTAATTATTTCATTTGTATAAGTTGATGTTTGTCTTTATATTATTGAAATTTTTCTGCAAAAAAATCCAATTTAATTAAATGATTTTATTAATTTTAAATGAAACTTTGAAATTATAAAATACTTTAATATTACTTATTTATTTTTTTGTCTGATTATATTACTTCATTTACAGATTTTAATTTAGTCAGAAAATTATTTCGAAATTACTTAATTACCTAACAAACCTTTCAACTACCATATGCACTGTAACTAATAAAAACATACGATCTATTTTGATTGGGCTAGCCTGATTTTATTAGTCTGATTTATTGTTCACAACTCTGAACTTAAATGTGACTCAAATGCTACGCTTAACTGTCCTAATGGGCCAAACTGCAATAATTTTTAAAGTGTTAAAAATGGAAAGAAATACGATTTCATTTGCATAATTTGATGTTTGTCTTTTTACATTGGTATAATTTTTTGCTTTGAAACTTTAATTTTTTTTTCCAATTTAATTATATGGTAGGCCCTAGCTAATATTACTAGGAGCTACCATTCTTTAGTATGCACGGATAGCTAGCTACTATAGGGCGATAGTAGTAGTACCAGCTCCTATAATGCGATAGTAGCAGTACTAGCCTCTATAGTGCGATAGTAGTAGTACTAGCCCCTATAATGTGCTTGTAGTAGTACCAGCCTCTAGTAGTTCTACCAGCCTCTATAGGGCGATAGTAATAGTACTATCGCCCTCTATATAGTACAGTAACAAACAGAGTTTCAGAATAATTATATATATATATATATTTCTTCAGTTATATATGTGTACAAATTCTTTTATAACATTTCATTAGCAACAATACAGTATTTTTTTTCATAAGTTTACTGATTTTAACTACAGATAATGTAATAAAAAAGCAATAATTTATTTTGTTATTGTAGTTTCTAATGGAGCTTTAAATTGTGATAATGAAATTGACGAAGAGTGTCCACTTTCTGAGCTTTTATTTAGATTCCCCAACGATTGTAGAATACAATTCCCTCTGCCCGTAAGAATACTATTTTGTATTTTTTTCTGTATATATCTTAAGCTGAAAATTAATTTGATCAAAATTAGATTACAGACTCTCTACTTAGTTTTATGTATTTATTTTGGCAGAGAAAAACTCATTTTGAAATTTGAACAGTTTTAAATGAATTTAAAAGAAAATGATTTAATTGATTCTTAAATTATTTCTAAATAATGCAATTGTTAGAATTTTTCTTATTGATATTAGAATATTTCTTATTGATATTAGAATATTTCTTATTGATTTAATGAACAAGAAAGATTGCTGTCGATTAAAGAAATGTTAAACTGTACAGAATGGTTATAATTAAAGTGAACCGATTCAGAACCCTCTAGAGCCCGTTCTACTTAACAGATTTTGATGAAACTTGGTATATATGGTATATAGACCATGGGGAAAAAGATTTCTGCATAAAAATTTTTCAGAATTTGACCACCAGGGAATATTATGGCACCTAAAAAAGGACAACAAGTTTGTCAGAACCATTAAAAATTTATTCAAGTTCAGAATATGCATGTCTTCCATTGACATCAATTACATGTTGAAAGCGCTTAAAATCGTGTTCAATGGTAAAGTGAAGAAACTCTCGAGGAATTTCAGCAACATGGCGTGTAATGCTAGATTTCAATGCAGGTAAAGTCCTAATTCTTCCTCCATAAACATGATCTTTTACGAATCCCAACAATCAGAAATCACAGGGATTCAAGTCGGGTGAACGAAGAGGCCTGGCATAAATAAAAGCTCTGGATATTACACGATTCTCGCCAAAGTTAGCACAAAGCAGTTCTTTGATTTGGCACTCAATGTGAGGAATTGCCTCTGGTGGTCAAAATTTGAACTGTTTTTTTTATTGCAGAAATCTTTTCCCCATGATTCATAAACCGTATATACCACGTGTCATCAAAATCCGTTAGGTAGAACGGGTTCTAGAGGGGTCTGAATAGAGTTACTTTAATTATAACCACCCTTTATATAGAATTTGAAGTTCATATTTAACGTATTTACCTTTGTTGTGAACTGAGATACGTATCTTTTGCTCATGAAAAATGGATTCGTAATTTGTGTCGTGGTCTCAAACCTAATGTGTGTTTATATTCTAAGGTTTATCTTTAGTTTGTCCTTAACATTGTTTTTCAATTCCTACTATTTGTTCACACACTCCCTATATATATCTTGTTCAAATTTTTAATCGTTCATAAAATACTTTTTATATTCAACCACTCAAGTTCAAATAAATTTTTTTTTAACTTGTACTGGATGACACTTGATGTTAATACGGTTTTTCAAATAATAATTAATTAACTAAATTTAGTGATTTTTAGATTTAAGTTGAATGTATCTAAAAATAGATGTAATGAGGAAAATTATTTTTATTTGTAAAGGACTTTTCTGCAACATAGTGAAAAAAAGTAGGAATTTACTTTAAAAATGTTTTTTTATATTATTATTATTTTTATTTTAAAGTCAAGTGATGTTGTAAAAAAATTATTTTGCAAACGTTATTTCAAACGAGGAAAAAAAAAGTTATTGGTCAGTAAGAAAAGTGGATACAGTAAATTGAAACTCCAAAATAAATAAATAATCCTTATTAAATCTTTTTTTTAATGTCAATAAGAAGGATTGCTAATGAGATTGCTAATGAGATTATTAATTAGACAATTTTAGACAATTGTTAATGAAATTAGATAATAATCTTAATCATTTAATAAAATTATTCTCTTCTGAAAAGTATAAGTTTAATTTTTATGATATATATATATATATATATATAATAAATAATTAATTGAAAAAAAATAAATTAATATATAAAATAATTAAACAATAACAATAATTTTAATTCCGGATAATATATAGTTTGTTAACTAATTGAATAATTTAAAAGTAACAATTTTTATATTTATTTAAAAACAAAGGTGTACTGTAGTGTCCAAAAAGTAAGACCCATTCTCAATTTAAAATTCCCGGGACAAATCGAATTTCAATTTTTTTTTTTTTTTTAGGTTGCTGGCACTATCTTTCCATCTGTGTAAAATTCAGTCAAATTATTCATTAGTATTTGAATTACACTTGGCTTTGTGAGACTCTAAATCTGATTCCAGCGATTTTTGAAATGTCTGAATTAATTCAGCAAAGAACTTGCATTAAATGTTTGCGGAAACGTATAGAATGTTGCAGAAAGCATTCGGTGAGTATTCCTATATCGGAAAGAAATGCTTAAAAATGGTATAAACAGTTCAAAGAAGGCAGAGAACGCGTTGAAAACAAAGAGCTCTCTGGTCGACCATCAACCTCAACCGACGAAGCTCACATCCAAGAAATTAAAGATTTGGTGCTTGCAAACCATCTATTTACAATTACAGAACTTGTTGATGATGTTAGAATTTCAAAAGGATCGGTCAATTCCTTTTCAGGTCTCAAACGCGTCAAATCTCGATTGGTACCGAAAACACTGATTGCACCAGCTCACATGCATTGATTTTTCGTGGCCTTTTCTCGAAAAAAAGGAAACCCATATAGTTCAAAACCACCGTATTCATATCGTGCAACTTTTGGCTATTTCCCGAAACTCAAAAGACAGTTTTGAGTTTTTGAGCTACCGTTTTGAATCAATTGAAGAGATTCAACGTAAATCGCCCACGCCTTGAAGGCCAGCCGATGCCTTTTTAGCATGCATTGAGGATTGGAAAAAAATTTGGCATGACAGCATTGTGTCCGGTGAAGATTAATTTGAAGGCGATGAAATAAATTTGGAAGAATAAATAAAGATTTTTTAAAAAAATAATAATTGGTCTTACTTTTTGGGCCCAGTAATATTACAAAGATTAAATCAATTAACATTTAAATGTAATAATTTATTTATGAGATGTTTAATTTTAACCCTCCCGTTTAGTGAACTTAAGACTTATCTGAAATGCTTAAAAGAATGGGAAGACAAATGTGAAAGGGATACAGGGTTCACTTTCTTTGACAATGATAAAATGTATGAAAGTCTATTAGACGTGTCTTCAGATCTTTGTGATGAAGATGCCTTACTTTTATGCAGGTAATGCAATTGCATTTATCTTAATTTCATATTTTTGGTATTTAAAAATTTAACAATTGGCTTTAAATAAATATTTATTCTAAAAATAAAAATAATTTTACATTCTACATAAATACATAATTTTACATTTATGTAGATTTTCATTTTTCTATCTTTTAAGATGTATATATTTTTGTATTTGTCTGTTAACTTATTTTAATTATATCAAGATAATTTGTAACTATGCATATTATTGTACTTATAATGTTATACAAACGGTTGAAAAATAAATCGTGATTTAACACTTAATTTTTATTAAATTTTATTTATTTTTATTTATATCATCTTATGCTATACATTGTTTGTCACATGACTAGTCATAATAACATGATTTGAATTTGCGAGTTTAGTGTTATGAAACAATATAATTATTAATTAAAAATTTGTCAATATATATAAAAAATAAATATTTAGGCCGAACTTAATTATTTAATTTACTAAATAATATATTTTATATATTTTGTAGATTAATTTTATAAATTATTACAATGCTGAGAGAGTTTGGTACAATGTTGGTACATGATTTTTAAATAATTTTGAAAATAAAATATGTACTATTATAGATATAAAAAATAATGTTAATGCTAGATATTGATACTTTTATTTTTTCATCAAGTACATGGTGTTCCTCTACGATTATTAGTTAACTGAGGATTATTAGTTAATAAGTTAGGGAAATTATAAAAAAAATAGGAGATCAGTCTTTAATGTATGTCTTTTTTTTTTTTTTTTTTAGCTGAAAGGTATACCTTGCGTTCCTTTTAGTTAATGTATGTCCCCATTGAGCTATATGATAGGCAGGACATTAACTTTCCGGGAAATTATTAAGAAATAACTGCACAAAATTTTCTCATCGTCTCGCAAAAGCTCATGGTGTTTTCTCAAGAATATCTGATTTAAGCAGCAGTTCATACATCGAAAACTTTCGTTCCTAAAGCAATGACGGTAGTGGAAATAAATATACAAGGTAGCTGCACACATTGCTAGGAGGGGCTACCATTGCATTTGGAAAGTCTGTACGATACATCACAAATTACCACTATCTCCATTAAAACCTCAGATTTCTGAAAGCAGTTCCATTAAAAAGTTTAAGAATTAAAGATTTCAATCAGTTGCACAATGGTATGTAGAAGTTATAACTGATTCTCAATTTAAAATGGAATGTGTAATTTACCATCAAAATTTTCTACAGTCATAGATCCTTGTATATTATCATGTGTGAACATGGTGTTGTCCTGGTTAGAGATCCATGACGTTATCCGAAAATGAGGGCCAAGCAAAATAAAAATTCCCTTTCAAATTTTGGCCGAAAATGATACTTTGGGCCCTTTAACTCTTGAAATGATTCATGAATAACGTTAATCCTCAGGAATTTTCTAGAGAATTTGGCTTTTGCTTGAAGTGTTTTGTGGTATAGTTTTGGGGCACTTTTCCCGTTTGGGGTTGGGATTTTAAACATTGGTATATCCAATGGCTATAAGTACTCATAATGCGTTGATCAATTCCTTCTTCTTGAAGTTTCATATTTGTCACTTTTGGCAATTTCCAGTGCCTATTGAGCTGTATAGTACTTCTTATTGTATTTGGAATACTTCCTTCTTCATTTATGCCTACAATATTCAAACTTTGATATATTCTTTTTTTTTTTTTTGGTATTGTATGCGATAACGTTTCGTGTAGAATTTGGAATGCTTCATTCTTCATTTATGCCTAGAATTTTCAAACTTTGATACATTCTTTTGACTATTGAATGTTATAGTGTTTCTTGTAAAATTGGGAATACTTCATTCTTCACTTACGACTAATATTTTCAAACATTGATATATTCTTTTGGCTATTGAATGTGATAACGTTTCTTGTAGAATTTGGAAAACTTCATTCTTCATTTACGACGACAGTTATCTTACTTTTGTATATTTTTTAGAGAATCCAGAGATTCCTGAATAATTCCTTCTTCATAAAGTTCTGAATCTATTCAACTTTGCTATATTCCTGTGGCTATTGAATTTGGCCATTCTTGTAATATTACAATCAATTGCTTCATATATCTTGTGTATTATTGAACATTGGCATATTCCTGAGTTTATTCATCCGTCCTTGAATGTTCAAACACGATAAGGTGAAATTTGCCGAGCAGATTTCAGTTTTGTTTTTTCATGTATACTTTAATTAAGACGTAAATGCGAAGTTTAAAAACTAGATAAATTTCTGTATTACTAAATTTACTTATAGAAAGTCTTCATAATTTCATTTTTAATGTTAAATTAAAAAAAACAAAAATGTAGGAATTTTTAACTCATCTAGAAAAAAATACTTTGTTCTATATTTGATGAAAAAATTATAATTAGAAGTTTAAGTAAATTAAAATTATTCTGTTTCTTATAATTCATTCAATAAAGATCATAGTCATTATATACATATGTATATGCTTCTAATTTAAATTTTAAAAATTACTTCGTTTAGTTGTAACGGAAAAATCTTAAATGTCTCAACGAAACCTTGGAAACTAGCCCCTGCTACGATGAGGTACAGGCTGCTATTAGTGAATTCAAGACATCATTTGCTGTTGACCTCGATGAAGAATATTCACATCCAAGTAGAAGTTATTATTGCTTGTAAGTACATATGAATTCAATGTTCATTTTAATTATATTAAAAGTTTATAACTAATAAGAGTATAAGACTAATGATAATAGTGTTTTTGCTTAACATTTTAGCAATTGTTCTTAAATTATTCGTTGCGCAGAGCAATTTTTGAATGATATTTTTAGTGCATAAAACAGTAACGAAGTAGATAAATTTGTTCCAACTGTGAATAAAAAATCTTAATACGGTAATACGTTGTTTCCTCGATGCCTTAATCGTTTCTAATGGAATTTCAATTTTTAATATAAACACTCACTAATTGAGGTTCAGTTATATTCAGCCCTCTTGGTTCCTCGCTAAAGTGAAGGTGTATATTACTTTTACACAATTGAAGAAAATACTTCCAATGCTTATAATTCAGGTTCATATAAATACAATGTATGAACATACACCTAAAATATGACTCTTAATATGGTTAATGCAATAGTATGAAAAATACTGCCTCAAACATTGGTATTTATCAGATATAATTTTCTCTGATGATTATCATTCATTTTGTGTTCTGGTTAAATCAGGTCACCAAAACACAATCCGTTCACCAGAATTCGTTCTAATCCATTTCTTTCTCTTGGACAAATTATTAATCCTGGTGTGGTACTAATATGCATTATACATATTATACATTGTCTAATGTGTGTACGATTCTGTGTGTTAGAATCTTCCAATGCTTAAAATTCAGGTTCTTATAAGACAATACAAGAACATACACCACAAATATAGTTTTTAATATGGTTAATGCTTTTAGTATCAAAAATGATGAACCAAATAATAATTATATATAATATTTATATAATACTAATATAATAGATAATCTATATATAGTAGATAATCTCTGATGATTATCATTCATTTTGTGTTCTGGTTAAATCAGGTCACCAAAACACAATCCGTTCACCGGAATTCGTTCTAATCCATTTGGACAAATTATTAATCCGGGTGTGGTACTAATATGCATTATATTTATTATGCATTGTCTAATGTGGGTACGATTCTGTGTGTTAGAATCTTTTCAATGCTTAAAATTTAGGTTCTTATAAGACAATACAAGAACATACACCACAAATATAGTTTTTAATATGGTTAATGCTTTAGTATCAAAAATGATGAACCAAATATATATTTTATATAATAATAATATAATAGATAATCTATATATAGTAGATAATCTCTGATGATTATAATTTATTTTGTGTTCTGGTGAAATAATGCGAAATGTGATACTGCGTATTGAAAGTGTAATCAAACCAGAGGCTGGCCAGTTTTATCACTCAAAGTTTTTGATGTTTTATCATACCGCAGATTTTCTCATAAAATGGTGCTTATTTTGATGTTCGTTAATTTTTATTGTGTTGAATCTTAACTTGGACAAGCGACACTAAGTTATGTAATATTTCAAATACGAATTACTTGTCGATAGTTTTTTCATTGTGCTTTAAATTTTCTACTTTAAGCTCCATTTTCCAATAATTAGTTTTACTTTTTGTTCTAGACGAGACTTAGTAGAAGTGGAATGCTTTACCAATGACATACAAGTCAAATGTGGCACCCTGGCTGCAGAGGCCACGAAAGAATTCGTTCGTCGCTCATATTATATTGAATTTAATTGCAAAGCCGATAATGTGAAATTGATTCTCTCTGAACTAGACAAATATAGAGTGAAGAGTCATCATAAAGAGCATTTAGCAGGAGCTTTGGAAGAACTTATTAGAAAATACGAAGAACAAGGCTAGCTCGAATACTGCTTATGTTTCATACCATTAAGTTAACAAATGCAAATGACTAAATTTTAAAATTTAAATGCATGTCACTGAGAAAGCAAATTTATAAAAAAAAATTTAACCACCTTTGAAATTCTTTTTTGAAATAAAATTTGTTTAAAGTGAATTGTATTCTTTTTCATACATATACAGTCATTATATCCTTAACATCTATAAACCTTGTGCCAAAATTTGTCAATAATGTAATAATATCCATCATAATCTTTAGTTTAAAAACCTTCTAAAATATTACTTCAGATACAACATCTATTCATCCATAATATCTTATTTAATAATTTTGTCACGTAACAAATTAACTCTCCATATGTGAGGTTCAGGACAATTTGGCTTCTTTAAATGCAATAAAATTTAAAAGTAATATTTTACGCTTACATTTTAACTGTTGAAGAAGTAATAACAAAACCTAACGTAACAATAAAATCGAGAACTAAAAAATTCACAATAAAATAAATCGTACTTCAAATTATTTAAATCTAAATTGTTGAGGGAAGCAATAACAAATAATGACCTAATGTAACAATAAAACAGAGAATTAAAAACTCACTTTAAAATAAATCATACTCAAATTTTTTTAATTATTAGAATTACTTAAATCATTGAAAAATATATCAACATGAAGATGAAGTAAAATTCATGATAAGCACTGTAAATAATTAATGTGACAACTAAACGAATGAAAATCCATTTTTAAAATGTAACAAATTTGAGGCTTACATGACTAAATCATTTGAAACATTTAATATTCAAAATTCTTGATTCCATTTCCACGCAGAACTCGTCAACATTTTCTCCCCTTTTTCCAATTGTAATTGCATTACTAGCTGTGATTCATTGCAACATTTTCGTCAACTGCTCAGTGCTTTCGTCACGAAAGCAAAGTTTGAATGCTTCGTGTTTTGAAATAGCTTTTAAACTGCTTCATTATAAATTTTATGACCTTTGATAGGGGATTCGGTTCATAAATGTATCAGCAGAGTTGAATGCTTTGTACAGATATCCAGTCGTATAATATTTACATAAATAGAAGATTTCAAACCAGGCTTACCCAGCCACCAGTTTTGCAAAAGGGTACCGGCAGCAAAGATTCAAAGATATCGATTTCTCTTCTAAAGATATTTTTACACTGTAAATTTTGAAGTAAACAGCAACTTTGTAGGTTTAAACGCTTGCCTTAATAATGATAATAAATGTTGCCTTATTAATGATATGTATAAATGCAAAATGATAATTTTTTTGGTACCTTAAAGTTAAATTTTGAAAATAAATGTTACATTTATGTAATAAAGCTGATATATATTTTTCTTCTTCTTCAATGGTGGACAAAGGCCATGTTGAGCCAAGACCGTCTGCCTGCTGCAGATAACTGAAATATTTACAAAAACATATTTTTATTTTTTTCAAAGGATTTTTTTTTTTTTAGATTATAACGAATTATTCATTAGATTGTAATCTTAATACTTATCAACCAAGTCACAGTAATAAATTAGTAATTATATCTTATTAATACTAAAAAATATTAATTAAAATATTTATACTTAAATGCAGAATTTTTTTTTTTTTTTCAAAGCAAATAAATAGTTAAACATTTGAGAATTGTGTTGAAGAAAAGATAATACCAATTTCATTTTTTTCTGAGTTGTTAATTTTATGTATTTTAAATGTATATTTAATATATTTTAATGTTTTAAAATGATTATATTTAATGTATTTATTATATTAAAAATCCTTAATTCTGAGTTTTTGGTGTTTAAAAATAAATCTACTTGAAAATTAAATTATAATTTCTTTGATTTAATAATTTATAGTGAAATAATTTTAATGAAATAATTAAAAATAAAGAAAGTATAATGAAAATAATATCTTATAAAAATCTCTTATTTGACTTTTAAACAATTTATATATTTGTATAATATTACAAAACCAGTTTTAAAAGCATTCCTTTCTTTATTATTAAATTTTTTTTTTTCTTAATTATTTCTACAAAAATATAATTTTTGAAATACATATTATTTTAAAATTTAAATAAACATTTCTTTTTTAATAGAAAATAATATTAATATATAATTTATTATTTCATTACTTTTTATATACTTTTTATGCATATTTTATTTTTTATTTATTATTTTTATGTAATTATATTTATACATGAATTTCAGTAATAATTCAAATATCGTTTATTACAAATATATTTTGCTGCCTGAAAAAAATTTTTACACAGCATGCACAATAACGCAATGATTATCTTGCCATACAAAGGACAAAAAAAGAGCAATTTAAGATTATCTCAAATATTACACAAATAATATTGCACAAACCGATATTATTAATTTGTTTCCTTTTATGAAACGATAAAATCTGTAAAATTTATAATGGCTTTATATTTTTATTTACTTCCTAAGCAACTGGTCCCTTTATGCATATCGAATGATGCAGTAACCAATGTTCCGAAACTGCAGCAACTGAGGCGATACTGCTATCACTTCAATATCTGTGAAGTTGCAAAGAAATAACTATCTTACTATACAAAACACTAAAAAAAAAAAAAGAGCAATTTAAAATATTGCACAAATATTACATATTACACAATTTCAAATATTACACCAATATTGCATAAAATAAACACTAAATTGCATTCAAGTATTAGTAATTTTTCATTATTTTAGCATTAAAATTTATAATGGCTTTGTATTTTTATTCACGGTTTAAATGTCTGGTCCCTTTTATGTGTATTGAATCCTGCAGTAACCAATGTTCCGAAACTGCAGCAACTGAGGCGATACTGCTGTCACTCCAATATCTGTGAAGTTGCAAGGAAAATCCCTATTCCTTTAAAGGCAGACTTCTCAGTATTTACATAAAAGCAATATAAAATTCCCAAAAGCAGAGAAGGCAGGACACATGTAACAGCCACCAAGCACGCACCCTACAAGGCTGTTCTGCAGAAAGGCATCAAGGTTCCAGTCTATTTATTACATGGGTAATGATCCTAAAGGTGATCATTGACTATGTAACATGAATAAATCTCTTTAATGGCAATCGCTAGATAAAAATCTCGTAGAAAAATTCATGATACATAAATACCATTAGTACTACAGACCATTGCATTTTCTACTTGCCTGAATATTTCTGATAGTCTATTTATATGTGTTTCTTAGAGATTTCCAAACGAAATAATGATATTTTATTTCTTAGTAAGGGCTTTTATTTGCTAAGACACATTTTATAGGTAGTTAAATACGTATCGTAATATTTATTTGAATGTTTTATCTGAAAATCATTTGGCCATTATTATTTTAGATTGCAAAAGATACTTTATAAAAGTTATCTTATTAATTCTATGATTTACTGAATGTAAGGGTTTGAAAGTTTTAATAAACGAATTTCTCTTTCCTTTTCTTTTTCTTTATTATTTTCGTTTTAAATAAAAGTAAGTTTTTTTTTTTTTTTTTTTTTAAATTTAAGTCTGAATTTTCTTAGCTATTCTGTTTTTTGTGAAAAAAAGCTACATATTTTTTTAAATATTCTGAATTTTTAAAGCACAAATTTTTTGTCTAATTAGCAGCATGTTTGAAAATTTTTTTAAAGTTAAAATTTTTTAAAAGCAACAAGGTTTTGGTTTCGTTATGATAAATAATTGTACTAAATAATCATTATTTTTAATATTTTAAACATTTTCTTTATTATTAATTTTTCTCTTATTTTTATCCATATGTATGTATAATATAAATTTTAATTATAATAGTTCATTATATAAGATTTTCCTGGACGTTAATTATTTGATAATCAAATAATAATATAAAATAATTTTATGATAAATATTTTAAATGTTTCTAACTATGTTTCTTATTAGAAATAATTCACATTATTTTCTAATGATTTAAATATTTAAAGAAGCTCATAAAATGCCTCTTAAAAATAAATATTCTCATAATTAATATTAAAATACCTTATTTATATTCGTAACCTTATTATTAAAATTGAAGCTGTAATTATGTTAATTATTGTCATCAGTTTTACCGGTTTTCAAACTATATTCATACTAATGTGCTAAATAGGCCTCATAAAAAATATTTTGTAATAAAATAAATTGTGTGCTTCACAAATTATATGCTGCAACAAGTTGTTTCTTAAAATTTAATACTAATATTCAAGAGCATTAGTTCTTTAAAATAATTTAAATCATTTCTACAGTTTTAAAGGATTACGTAAGTCAAAAACCTTTTCTAAAACATCAGAAGAAATGATAATTTACTTCAAAGCAGGTCAGATGTCTTCAATATCCTTTTCGGGTCTTTGAAATATTGAAGTCAAACATTACTAATTTTTAAAATGTGCTTCAAAATTTAGATATTTTGAAAGAAGGTATAGCTTTTGAAAGGAAGAATTTCTCTTGAGTTTATCTATATAATGACATTCATAGATACATTTATTCCAAGTTAATATTCCTTTTAGTTAATGTGTATAAAACAATTTTTCTTCTCTAAAAGAATGAACGGTAAGATCATTAACTGGGAAAATTACAAGACTTACTGAAATTTAATGAAGTTATTTAAAGTTTTTGAAAGCATGTAATAGCCTCATTATACTAGTGAACTCTGGCGTATGGAACTCTACTTTATTTATATATAAATGTGCTTAAAAGAAAGGACAGCTATTCATTCCATTTCTATGCTAGGTTAGCTATTCATTTAACCCTTTCCAAATCATGAAAATGGAAGATGATAGTATAAATTAAAGAATATTATAAATTAATGTACAATAAGAGTTATAAGAGTATAAATTCAGATAGATAAATTATAAAATTAACATAAATTACACTGTAAATTAGAGAGTATAAATTATAATTTTCAGATAGATAAATTATAAATACTTGATACTGAAGATACTTGAAGAAGGAGAAATGGTATGACATTAAAAAAGTTCCACCGAGTTTTCCTATCCAATTCGATATGACCTTGCCGTGGTGGATGGGCTTTTCACTAACAGTGTCACAACTGTTGAATGACTTTGAAGTCATTTTTCCGACAAAAACTGAAACAATCATGCAAATTGAACACTACAATTGGTTTAATGCGCAATTCATGCCAACTGCGTTGTCATTTTGATTCAAAATATCACTGGCTGAAGAAAAGAAAAGAATTCGGAAAAAGAAAATTCTAAAGAAAGTGAATTCCGCTGAAATTCACTTTCTTTATACCAACTGAAGTGCCCTCTATTAATACGCTTTGGAACCTTTCTGAGGTCGTACAGTTGTCCTCTTCTTCAAGTATCTTTTAGTTCAAATTTGAACTCATTGTGAAGAGTGGTTCATTTTTTACAGCCTTTTGAAAGTAGGACTTTAATTGTAATCACTCCGTATATAATTTTTTTTTTAACTTTTATACAGCATAGAAAGACAGACAGAAAATTAAATTGCAAAAATAAATACTGACATTTTTTAGAGACAACTCTATAAAATTCGCAGAATTCTATTTAAATGTGGACATTTTTGTATCTTACACTTTGTTTTGATCACAGAAAAGCGAATAAAAATTGCACTGAAGGAAATCTTCATTTATCAATTCACTTAAAAAATGTATAAAAAGATGTTTAAATTTATGAGAAATAATATTGTAAAGCTTCACATTGTTTAAGCAGAAATAAAATAATACTAATTTTATTGTAACTTACAGCAGCATTTTTTACTGCAAAATAAAAAAAAAGACAAATTTCTCCATTGGCCTGCATTCACAAATGTTCCTTTTTTTTGTAGATGTAAATGTCCGATAACCAATACTTTTTCTGAAATTTTGAAAATAAAGTTTGCATTTTTTTTATATTCTAGCTTTTTATCTTCTTTTTACGCATCACATGTGGTGGGAAACCAGATTAGGGGTAAAATAAGAAAAAATAAAAAAAAAAAAGAACAAAATGTTTCAAAAATATGTCCAGTCTTCTTTTGAAGGGTTTTGGTAAAAAGCACGCATATCCAAAAGAAAGAAAAATATCTTGTACTTTAAATTGCTTTCTTAAGAAAACTATTTCAAATATTTCTTTTCTTTTTGTGGAAACATAAGCATTGAAAAAAAGTTAGTGTTAGAGTTACATGCATAAAATAAATATGAATTCGAAAGATTTAAAGCTTATTTTTTTTATATTTTGTAGAATTCACGAAATATGCAAAATAATAATAATAATAATAAATCACACGGAAATATTCGTTATTGCATTGAATAAAGTAATCTCAGAAGTAAAATTTAAAATGTTATTCCTCCTTTAATAATGATTAAATTATTCCGTTAAATGAAATAGTTTTGTCCATTAAATATTATGTATTCTTAGAATGAATTTGGGTATTTATATTGGAGAAAAAGTGAATGCATTTGCATATACTGTGTTTCTTTATACATTTGTGTAGAAAATTGTCTTTGAATAATTTGAGCGGCGGTACTATTTTTTTATATATTGTTTTTAATACTAGAAAATTTATGAAAATATCACTTTTAGTAATGCACTAAAAGAGTTAACCTTTAATAATAAATTGTCTACAATAAAGAATTTTTCGAGAATGTAATTTATATGACTATAAGCACAAAATTTCTTGTAAATATGAAAGCAAATGTATAGTTTAATAAATTTCTTTTGAATATCTTTAAATAAATTGGTATATTTCATATAACAATATTGGTCTAAATATTTATTTATTTTCAAACAATGATAAACGCATGCACATTGCAGATATTTTAAAACTAATTACATGCATCATGACAGAACTGGTTCTGTCATATCTTTACTGTAATTTAAGAACTAACTTCGCCATAAAACTCCATCCCTTTTAATTCAGCCGAATTTCTGAGCATATCCAATAAAATTCTAAACAATGTATTCGATAAAATGCAGATTGCAGAAATTTTAAAACTAGCTACATGTGTCAGGCTAAATAAACTACACTATTATTTACTAATATTTTTGCTTAATATCTTTAAAAATATTCCAAGTCACGACACTATTTGTCTAAATATTTATTTATTTTCAAACAATGATAAACACATGCACATTGCAAAAATTTTAAAACTAATTACGTATGTAATTCTAAATAAATTACATTATTATTTACTATTATTTCTGCTGAATATATTTAAATAAATTTATATATTTCAAATCACGTTTGTTATATTTTTTTTGGTACATTGAAATCGTTTGGTACATTTCAAATCACGATACAATTCGTCTAAATATTTATATATGAATATCTTTAAATAAATTGTTATATTTCAAATCACGTTTGGTATATTTCAAATCACGACACAATTGGTCTAAATATTTATTTATTTTTAAACAATTATAAACACATACTCATTACAGAAATTTTAAACCTAATTACATGGTTTAAAATTACATGGACAAAACAGGTTCTCCAATATCTCTACTATAATTTAAAAACTAACTTCCCATAAAAACCCCATTCCTTTTTAATTCAGCCGACATTTCTGGAGCATATCCAATAAGATGCTAAACAATGTATTCGATCAGCAAGTTGCTTTAAAGTCAGGGATGAGAAATCACCCAGAGGGCAAGAGAGAGCCTCCCCTTAGTTTGATTTATGACAATTAATAAGGTTTTGGGGGAGGAGCCGGGATGAGTGTTAACCCTGTTATTAAGATGTCTGGATCAGCGGACTTAACGGCGCCATTAGTATTCAAGCTCTGTTCATAAATACATCCAATTTCTGAAAGGATCTCCCTCATTCAATGAGAGAGATGGCTGCCATGGCGAAATGTGGGCTTCCAGTAATGGAATGGAAGTACTTTCGTTTCTTAAAAAATGATGATTGTTTGTTTTGAAAAGCTAAAGATGACAAATGTCGAACATTATAAGAATTGATTAGATTCATAACGGCTTAAAATTATGCGTCTGGTTATTACTATGCTTTTAGAAATAATACGTCTCAAAATATGATTGATTTTGTATTATCAATTGTAGAAGAGAGAAAAGCTGATTGTAAGAGATAAAAATAAACTTTTATGTTAATTTTGTTGAATGATGCCAGAAAGTAATTTAAATAAAATAAATAATGAAAAAAATTATCATAATATCTGCTGGGCGGAACCGATAAATATTTTGAATTCAATGTAAGAACTTCTCGTCAATGTAAATCTCGTGAAGAAAATTTAACCAATAAGAATAGATTGTGAAAGAAATTTAACCAATAAGAATAGATTGGGAAAGAAATTTAATTAATAAGAATAGATTGGGAAAAGAAATTTAACCAATAAGAATAGACTGGGAAATAAATTTAATTAATAAGAATAGATTGTGAAAGAAATTTAGCCAATAAGAATAGATTGTGAAAGAAATTTAATCAATAAGAATAAATTGTGAAATAAATTTAATAAGAATAGATTGCGAAAGAAATTTAACCAATAAGAATAGACTGGGAAAGAAATTTAATCGATAAGAATAGATTGCGAAAAAATTTAACCAATAAGAATAGATTGTGAAAGAAATTTAATCAATAAGAATAGATTGTGAAAATTCAGAAAAAAAATATATTTGACTGAAACCCTATTAATACATATACACAACAATATGTATATTAAAAAAATAACGTACGAATGTATATAAAAATATAAAGTACGATATGTATATCTAAAATATGTACATAGATATACATATCGTACATTTATAATAATATGTATATAATATTGTACAATGCATATTATTAACTTCTATTATTGTCCACTAGGCTCCTCCACGCACTTAATCATAAATTCTTACATATAGAATTTGGTATTACGAAAACATTTTTGACGTATTTTTCACTCCTGCATGCGTTTGGACACCACAAATCTCACAAAAAACCCGTTTACATCACGCTCACAAATAAAAAAAATAACATGTCCACACACGTCGGGGATCGTGTGACGAAAAACCCTTTTCAGCCTGACGTCTTTCGGACCTCAAAAACCAGTCGATAAATATAAGTCCCTCACCTTATAAAGCGAGGATTATGTCAACATCTTGATATTTCATGTCGACGAGTATTTTCGCTGCCTTGTGCAAGTCCGAACAACCCAGGGGCATGGCAAAATAAAGGGGAAAAAATGGCTGTTTCTCAAGATTTCGAAGCATATTGGCTGCATATTGATCGGAATCTCTTGCTCTTCCATGGTCTGTAGCCTGCTTTCTATGATCCTTGGTAGCGCGATGATTCCGTGGAAGGGTCTTCGGAAATATGCGTCACGTAATAGATAAAAAATAAAAGCGGAGGTGCATATGGGAATTTCTGTAAGGTTTTTTTAGGGTTGTGAACTTTGAAAGGGGCTGGATTGAAATGTGACTTGGGTTTATCGGTGCTACGTTGGATTTCGGTGTGGTGTCAGAATATGCAGTCTAACAATGTATGTATTCACAGACTTGAAGAAGTGGTTTTTCTTCAAAAATATACGTATCTCTTAGAACAAAAGACAGGGACAGAAATATTAGTTAGAGTAATTTTTAAAAATAGCAGTATATACTGAAATATATTCTTAAATGTTAGTTGAAAGATTTGTCATGCTTATAGGAAACAGTTATTGATATTTTTAATTGCATATCAAAAGTAGAATATAAAAAAAAAAAAAACTTACTATTTCTATATATATAATATAGGATTTATAAATATAGTACGTATTATATATATAACCCATATTAACACGTAAAAGAATATGGACAGAGATTTTTATGATTTGACAAGTATAAATGTATTTATTGTCATGCTTTTAAAAAAATGAATAAAAATAAATTTATAATTAAATTTTAAGCTCTTTTTACTTGTATTAAATCAATCACGATATAATTCTGAAGTTACCTAAATCCTAAAAAGATGCTCTGATCGTTAGTACCACATGCTTCAGATTCGAATCCTGGTGGTGGGATATTTGTTAGCTGTTTGGAATCCCCAGTTAAATTATAGGTCCCGGTATACTTAGCATAAAGTGTGCAAAAAATGACCGTGATAAACCGTGCCAAACCTGAGTCCTGATAAGTTTGTGTATTAATAAGGAAATTGTAATTCAGTTAATTAATTACAGTAATTCAGTAATCAGTACAAAAATTCAGTTAATTCGTGGTACGCTTTTTTGGTAGAAATGACTCTAAACAAATTTTCAATTTTGGTAGAAATGATTCTAAACAATTACAGGAATTTCAATTCAGCAATTGAAATTCCTGTATTTCATATAATTATATACACTCATGAATAGATTTTGAAGTTTCATAATTACAATGAGAAGATGATTTTTTTTTTTATTTTCAATAATAAAGTCTTTTAAATCACTTGTTCTTTAGATCACATTTCAAAAAATATAATTAAACATGAAATATCAAATAATTGTCCAAACACATACATTCACGTAATTATTTCTAATATTTTTAAATGTCTTAAACTTTCATCAAATATAAAAATTAAGAACTAGTAAAAACCTCAATCATATTTAAAATATACAATGTAACATTGCATATATATGTAAAAATATATGTAACATGTATATATGTAACATATATGTAAAAATATATGTTACATATATATGTAAAAATTTGATAGAAAAAAAAATCAATATGAATTTAATAACTTTCTAATACTAAATATTTTATGATCAATAAATTACTTTTAATATTCATTAAGAACATGAAACATACCATCATTAATTTTTTTAATATTTCTAATTAGTTAAAAACGTTCTTTTTTTTGTTTTCGTGGCATTAGATGATCAAAAAGATACAAAGTTTCATCTTCGTTCACGTACTTTTTTTTTATATATAGATATATATTTTCAAGCAATCTCTTACAACTTTTTATTTATTTATTTTTTTTATTTAAGACCAATCACTTTATCTTCCAGCATCTTGATTGCTTACGATCTTACGTGCTAACGATTCAGGAATCGATCAAGTATCATCCAATTCGTTCCTACACGGTTCACATAGAGATAGTCTTATCAATATTTGATAAGAAGGCGTTTTTTTTTTTTCATCTTTCTTTTAAAGTCGCCATTTTTGTCAAATTACTCCGCCAATTGATAAAACATTCGAGACAACTTGAAGATTTTATCAGATCGTGAAGATCCCAAAATTTTCACTCTTTTTTCAAAAATCTATTGTAGTAGTATTTTTCTAAATTTTTGCTTCTGCTACGAAATTTTCTAGGTAAGTGTTATTTTAAAGGACGTGAACAGTTTCTCAAAATCTATTGATAGTGTCAAATTTTTTTTTTTTTTTTTGTTAGGTGGAAAGTTGTAAGTTATCAGTTTTGGAACTGAAGTTCTAATTCTTTATAAAGCTAATTAACTTCATTATCAATCATTTAATGTACGATCGAGGCTGTCTTTAATGAAAATTAAATTTTTAAATGTTTTTGGATTAATTAGAAAAGTTCAAATGTTGATATTTCTGTCAGCACGTAAGTTTGTATAATTATAAAATTTGTTTTTACAGAATTATTTCAGAAATAATTCTAAGGTAATTATCTTAAAAGAAAATATTAAGGCCTCATGTTTCAGAAATAATTCTAATTTAATTATCTTAAAATAAAATATTAAGGCCTCATGTTTCCCTTTACATAAAATAAAATAATTTATTCATCATCGAATACAGAGGTAGGAATGCAACATTTAACTAATAAACAATTTATTCTTATTGTGTCGTTTTCAGTTAAAGATGTACCATTAGTAGAACCTAAAACATTTTTATATTTGTTTTAATTGATGTATCTGATATAGGACTATAATCCAATTATCCAAAAAGGGCCAATTTTTATAGTAGTATTCAGGTATGGGAGGGACCACATTGGACACCCGAGTATAAAGGGGTGTAATTGAGTAGAGTGTGCGTGTGCGTGTACATATAAGTTTTCAGAATAAACACTTATATTTACGCATACTCACCACACACAAAAACAATCAGACACAATATTTAACACAAAATTTAAAGTAACTGGGAATTAATTAGAACTTCTTCTCTTCTTCTTCTGTTGAGCAAAAATGTATGCCATCTTCGAGTGAGAGTCTCTTGGTCAATTAACTATTTCTGCTAAATGACACAAGAGGGCACTCTTTCCAGAGGTCTGTTGAAGGAGGGTTGCACTATTAGATATGAAAGCTTCCTTATAAATTTTAAAATAAATAATATTTATTATTAACTTAATAAAAATTCTATTTTAATACTCATTAGATCATATTCTCATTAAGATAGCATTAACTCTCATAAACATAATATAGATTTCCAAATGATATTTTGTAAAATCCCTCCTAAAATCTAAACAGGTACTATTTCATGCACCTCAACAACATATCTGAAAATACATCTTATTCGAGAAGGATAGAAAATAATTGACGTTATGAAGGAATATGAAATACAGCTAAACCATTAATACTATTAAAGAAAGACGTGATGATTTTAAAGATTCTTGGATAGGTTGGTAAAGTTTAAACATAAGTTTATACTTCATCAGCACGTATATATTTGTATAAATCTAAATATATTTTAATAAATTAACGAAAATTTCCTACAAGTAATTTTCAAAGTATTATATTTGTGTTTATTCCTAAACAAGCTTTATTCAACATGTTATGTTGAATAAAATATGTATCTCCTTAAATAATAAAATTGCATCCCTTGTATCCTTTTCAGTTAAAAAGGACACAAAATTTTTTGTACCTATTTTTCTTTATGAATGAAACACTTGAATATACTTTTTTGCAAAAATGAGATCGATTTTATAAGTAATGAATGTTTCTTTTACAGATTATACAATAAAAAATATACCATTAATATCAATATGTATTCTATTCTGATACTAAAACTAGATCATTGAATATTAAAAATAAAATAGTTTCTTGAACATTCCTAATTAAATTATAATAAAGATTTCCAAATGTCATGATATCTTGTATAATCTCTCTCTTCAAATCCAATAAATTGCTACCTCATTTACCTAATTACCCTTTAATTATGTGATGGGGAGAAATTAATGTACTTAGCTAATAAACAATTTGTCTTCGTCCTTGTATCATTTTTAATTAAAAAAACTATTTAGAATACAGTAAAAATTGTTTTGCTTGTTTTTACTTATATATGGTATAGTTGAATACAACTTTTTTTTCAGTTATCAACAAAAAGGATTGATTGTTAATAGAGATGAATATTACTTTTACAAATTGTAAATAAAATAACATATATTATTAACTTAAATAAGTCTACCATCCGGGTTCTGGAACAAGATCTTGAATTTATATTAAAATAACCTCTTCAGTATTAATAACTATATCGGGATCATTGAATCATTTTCAGTTAAAATGATATCATTAAGAAAACCATAAAAATATTTTTACCTGTTTTACTTAATAGTGGATATAGTTGACTTTTATAATTTTGTTTTTAGTTATCAACAAAGGGGCTGATTGTTATTAGACATGAATGTTTCTTTTATAGATTGTAAATAAAATAACATATATTATTAACTTAAATAAGTCTTCCATCCGGGTTCTGGAACAAGATCTTTGAATTTATATTAAAATAACCTCTTCAACAGCCATAACTAAATTGGAATTAAGATTTCCAAATGATATCTTGTATAATCTCTCTCTTCAAACCCAAGCAAACACTACCCAATTTACCTTATTACCCTTAATTATGTGATGGTGAGTAATGAATGTACTTAGCTAATACACAACTTGTTTTCGTCATTGTATCATTTTCAGTTAAAAAGATACCATTTAGAAAACCTTAAAAATATTTTTACCAATTCTACTTTTACATATGATATAGCTAAATACAATTTTGTTTCCATTTATCAACAGAAGGGGCTGATTGTTATTAGACATAAATGCTTTTTTTTTTTTTTTTTTTTTTTTTTTTTACAAATTGTGAATAAAGTCATATATATTGTTATCTTAAATCTTCTTTGAATATAGATCTTTAATTTATATTAAAATAATCTCTACATGCACCCAGAACTAAATCAGAATTAAGATTTCCAAATGATATCTTTTTGTAATCCCGTTTCAAACCCAAACAATCGCTACTTCATTTTACCTAATTAACCTCAATTACGTGATGGTGAGTAATGAATGTACTTTTAGCTAATAAACAATTTGTATCAGTCATTGTATCATTTTCAGTTAAAAAGGTATCATTAAGAAAACCTTAAAAATATTTTTGTTTTACTTTATGTATGGAATAGCTGAATACAATTTTATTTTCAATTAACAACAAATGTTAGACATGAATGTTTCTTTTACAAATTGTAAATAAAATAACATATACTATTAACTTAAGTAAGTCACATACAGTTCTATACTAGACTAGGTTCTTTGAACTTATACTAAAAAATAACCTCTTCAGTATTCATAAAGAATCGGAACTAAGGTTTCCAATTGATACATTGTCTAGTTCCTCTTCAAACCGAAGCAATCACTACCTCATTTACCTAATTACCCTTAATTATGTGATGGTGAGTAATGAATGTACTTAGCTAATAAAAAATTTTTCTTCGTCACTGTATCATTTTCAGTTAAAAAAAATACCATTAAAACAAACGCAAAAATATTTTTACCTGTTTACTTTATGCTTGAATACAATAGTAGCTACAATGTACTTAGCTGATAAACAATTTATCTTCTCATTGTATCATTTTCAGTTAAAGGTATAAGAAAACTTTAAAAAATATTTTTGTTTTTACTTTATATATGATATAGTTTTTATATAGTTATATATGATATAGTTTTATATATGTTATATATGATATTTTTTATATAGTTATATATGATATAGTTTTTATATATGAATACAGTTTTGTTTTCATTTACCAACAAAATCAGCTGATTGTTATTAGACATGAATATTCCTTTCTAAAATTGTAAATAAAGTAACATATAATATTAATTTAAATGAGGCCATCATTCTGTTACAAGACTAGATCTTTAAATGTTTATTAAAATAACCTCTTCAGCATTTATAACTAAATCCAGAATAAAGATTTTCAAATGATATTATTTCGTGTAATCCCTCTTCAAACCCCAACAATCGCTACATCATTTACCTAATTACCCTTAACGAATATACTTCGTGGTATGGTGAGTAATGAATCTATTACTTATTAGCTAATAAACAATTTGTACTCGTCATTGTAACATTTTTTCAGTTAAAAGATACCATTAGAAAACCGTAAACATATATTTACCTGTTTACATTATATTTGATATAGTTGGATACAATTTTGTTTTCAGTTATCAACAATAGGGGCTGATAACTATCATTTAGACACTTAACTGTTTCTTTTAATAATTGTAAATAAAGTAACGCATACAGTATTTTTTAACTTAAGTCTTCTTTTTGAATCGAAATCTTTGAATTTATATTAAAATAAACCCTTAAGCATCTATAACTAAATCGGGATTAAGATTTTCAAATGATATAGTAGTATCTTTGTCTTTGGAATCTTCAAACCATATGAAAACCGTAGGAATATATTGTTACCTGTTTTACTTTATGTATGAAATAGTTGAATACAATTTTGTTTCAGTTATCAACAAAAGGTCTTGTGTTATTAGACATGAATGTTTCTTTTACAAATAGTAAATAAAATAACATATATTATTAACTTAAATAAGTCATCCATTTTGATACTGGACTAAAATCTTTGAATTATATTAAAATAACCTCTTCAACACAACTAAATCGGAATAAAGTTTTCCAAAATGATATTTTGTAATCTCTTTCAAACCCCAACAATCGTTATCTCATTCACCCTCAACAAAACAAAACAACATATCTGAATACCCATTTTCTTTAAGCAAGGATTGAAAATAGCCTGTGCGTTATGAAGGAAAATACTACAGCTAAAGACATAATATGACTAGGGGAAGGGGTGGGGAATGAAGAACGAGATAATTAGATCCCATCCCCTCCCCCCCAACAAAGCCCCCTCGCAAGGAAGAACCGATATTTTTAAGAGGATCTTGCTCAGTTTCTGTAAGACAGATGGTCCAATAAAGCCGGCTACTTGGGAGATTTTAGATGCATATTTTCTCCTTATCTGCGTTATTAAGGCAGCAATACGTAAC